>JANHJO010000275.1:140926-151000 GCA_032468235.1 Pseudoxyrhopus heterurus
GCTCACTTCACTGAGTAAGCAGGAATGTATTTTAGAGCTGAATCCTGTGTTCTAAAAGCCTGCTGCTGGTGAAGCATGTCTTTTATACCTCTTTATTTCTCTGCCAAGAGCTTACAGTACGGAAAACTAACCTGCCTGAACTGCATTCTACCTTTGCACCCTAACCTCAATCAGAAAAAAAAGCAGAGAAGAATGTGAGATAATTGAGCCATTCTTTTATTAGAAGATGAAGTTTGTAGTAGGGCAGGAAACCTTTTAGAAGTGATAGGCCAGACACATGATGTGATTAAGAAAAATGTTGCCTTGACAATTTTGTGAGGATCCCTCTGTCCAGGCAAGTTCAGCCTTGCTATTATAAAATGCCAAACATTTTCCTCCTTAATCAAAGGAAACAAGAATTGGCTTGACCCTCATCTTTAGGTCTGTTGGGGTGGTTCTTTTTCATGAATGATATAAATGGAACTTTCCAGAGGACAAGCAGACAAATGTCGGTTCTACAGAGCTTACAAGGTAATACTTGGAAAAAAGCACAGAAAAGGGAATATATGAAAATATAAATAGGGAACTACCACAAATGGCTTCACCTGCAGATGCTGGGGCTTGCTTACATGCAGCTCCATCAAAGAATGAGAAGCTGATGTGCTGAAAGCTTCACAAAAACAAGGTTTTGAGGGAAGATTTGAAGGCAGAAGGGAAATGGTATCATGGAACCCTACAAGGCAATTCAAAGCATTTAGGGGAGGAATGTGAAAAGATATTATGAAATTTAAGCAATATATGGTACGTTTTAAATTTCCCAAATGCTATCTTATTCTTTATTGGCAACCTCTTCTAAGAAAAATACAAAAGACTTTCATGAAGCCCTGGAAAATATTTAGGAGGGCTTCCTGATAAGCATAGCCAGAATGTTAGATGGGGAGTTGGTTGGTGTTCCTATTCTTCACTGATGCATGAAATGATTGAAAAAGTCCAAAGTTTTGTCTGCTCTCCCCAAACTTTTGTGATGCAATGATTTAGAAAAGGTAGACTGGAAATTGCCATTGGAGAAGTTGCCATTAATTTTGGACTGTTTAATTAATGGAAGCAACATGAAGATTACTGAGAAACATGTCTATCATGCAAAGAGACCACTATGTTCTCCTCACAAGAAATTGCTTGATACCCTAAGTAGCTATGATTGGAAGAAGTCTTATGATTTTATATAAGAGTTTTGAAAGGGTGGAATTAATCTGCATATAAAGCATACTGTCAGCTACTACCCATTTTAAAATAGGGTACCATATGGAGAATCTCATTTCTGCCAGTCTATGGTTTTGTTTTAATCTAGATTAAAACAATCTAGATCAGGGGTGTCAAACTCATGTCATCATGGCAGCATCACGTGACATATCAGGACTTTCCCCCCCTTTCGCTAAACCAGGCGTGGGCATGGCCAGTACATGACACATCTGGCCCATGGGCTGGGAGTTTGACAGCCCCGATCTAGATTAAGTGTCCAGAAGCTACCTAGGCCAGAGTACGGTATCCATGAACACTAATGTGCCCATTTGCCTGCCTCACCTGACTTTTTAAAAATATTTTTAATTAAATGTAAACAGGAAGTAGTTTTATAAAGCAAAGTCCAGCTTGGTTCCAGAAAGGTTCAGGTGGAGTGATAGATAGTTGCTTGGATGACTATTCTATTACATGGCACTTCTGACTGACATGCCTCCTATAGCAGCTTTCTTATGAACTGATTGATTTCCTATGGCAACAATTTTATGATGTTACAGACAGCAGACAGATCTGATTGTGAGATCAAGAAGAAACAACATCTAGGCAAATATTTGTCTCAGCAACACTCCCCCCCCACCAAAAGTTTGAAAAATAGGGAAGACTTTAGATTAATAATAGGTTTCACAGTATGTGGCCACAACGAGGACTGTAATAGAGTGATTATAACCCATCTGTCAATAAATAACATATTTGCAATAAAAAAGACATGTAATCCCTTCCTTCCCTCCCTCCCTCTGGAGAGCAGTACAGCTTGAAATTGTCCTGGTTGCTTCCATTAGTTAGATTCACTGTTGCCATGCAACGTATTTACATTATATTTTTTGGCTTCTCAGTGCACATCCCTGGATCAGCAAAGACTCTTGAGCTGTCATACATCCTCAAAGACATTTTATAGGTTTTTTTTTAAACAAATGAAAATATCACACAATATGCTAAAGAATGGGAAAGAAATAAAAGTCATCATTTGTTTAAAAATGCTTTGATTTAATAAACTAGGTGAATAGATTCAATGTCTGCAATGTCTGAATCTAATCCACTGTAAAAAAATTCTGGTATTCATAATCATGCTAAGCTACAAATATTTTAACTATAATTGGATAAATTAATTCCAATGGCTGGCAACATCAAGTTAAGCCAAACTCAAACCATGGATGACATAACACATTGATTGGAGGGTAGTTGCAGGATTATGCTTTCAGTTGGAGGTTTAAGATTATCATGTTAATGTGTAAAATAAAACAAGAACACTTCCCTTATGACATTTCTTTAAGTGTAATTGTCTAGAAAAAAGGACTTGGTAAAGCTTGCAGAAATGGTTTCCGTGAAGAATACCTTACCTAGGATTTCGATAACCAAGACCAAGAATCTACAGTAAAAATTGGCTGAGGGATTTTTTTTTTTTTGCTACAGAATATATCCTTGATTAAATCTTATTTTATCTCCAGATGTTGAAAAGAAAATGCATTTGAGAAATTATTCATATGTATAAACTTATCCATAGGTCACTGGGTCCATTTCTTTGCTGACAAAAAACCAACAAACACGTTCTCTATTTGGCATTTTATATGTGGTGTTTTAGACCCCCTGCCCATCCCCCTATCACACACCTCTTCTCCATCATTTTAGAAATTCATCTGGTTGTTTCTGTGATCTTCAGGATGTGTGACTTTTAAGCCTATCTAGGTAATTATTCCTCTTTGTTCACTGGGCATATATTCAAGGTTTTATATCTGTGTCAAGAGGGGGGAGATTCAAGTGACAGAGAATATATTATACACATTACAAGTTTTGAACACCGTCTTAATAGAAAATATGGCATTTATAGTTACTGTATGTTTTGAAGGTTCTTTGGAGTTTTATGACTGGTATGATGCACAATATATAAAGTAGCTGCATTTTAGTTTTTCAGCTTCAATTTCTTAAAGCAAGCAATACAAGTGTTATGAAAAGAGCTAATAAAACAACTTCCTAGCTACTCTCCAAAGTATAAATATTTCATTATTTAGTGGATATATCTTTCAATCTTCCTGATCAGTCCAAGGATGAATTATGATATCATATAAAAAGAGCAGACAACGTAACAGGAAATTATATCTATATCAAAAGAGAAACAAATGGAATATTTGTACTTTGAATGTGTAGAATATGTATCTTTTTTCTCAGGATGGACAACCTATAGAGCTGCTGATTCTACTCAGCTGCAACTTCCACCATTCTTCCTTGCTATCCATGCTAATTGAGACTGTTGGGAGTTGTCATTAAAAAATATTTTGAGGCTGAGAGATTCCCTACCAGATATTTTATGAAATTTCTAATTGCACATCTTTAATCACATAGTGCTGAACCTTCTAATTGTGAATTGTTTTATGGATTCTCTTTATCTACTGTTGAAAACTGAGTTAATCTTTGTCTCTCACATCCGTTTTTCTTATGATTTTTTTCTGTTAGCTACTAGAGTGTCAGATTTCATTATTTCTGAGCCTATGTATTTACTCATGCCTGAATGCAGTAATCAAGACCATGTTTGTATTTTTGCTGCATACATATTCAAGGAGATTGACACTACAATGTTATGGTAGGACTTAAACATCTGCATAATTTTCATATGTATCCTGCCGATGTAGACCAAGGGTAGGTGATATCAAGAATTGGACTATCAACAAAGATCTGGTGTCCCACAATCCAAGAGTCCAATATATGGTTGCCAAAGTTCATGTATTTCCCTCTTCCAGAGGAAATTAGGAGCACCACAGAGGAAATTGCTCTTCATTATTGCTCCATGGAAATGTATGTTTTGCAAGAAGAATATTTTAGTTTTAGTCTTCATTGTTTCCAAGAGAGGTAGGGAAAGCCTCTGTCTGAAATCCTGGAGAGCCATTCCAAGTATAGACAATGCCTCTATGTTTGAGGAAGCTATGCTCAAGTTCCAACTAGATCAGATGAAGAATCCACCTGGCCTAACAAAAGCTCATCAGGTAGTTCCACAAAGGCAACATTCCAACAGCTAGTTTCTTGTCATCACTAATACCCTCTGATAGAATCCTATATTTTGATCTGGTCTCCATTGCACCATTTACATTTAAAGTCACATTATGTCTTTTGCAAAATATAAAGTACAGTCATCATGGTTATTTCATATAGGTTGCATGCACACAGGTTGGAGATGAGTAAATGATGCTATGCTAATTGGAAAACATTCAGTGCTTGGTGGATAACAAGGACATGATATATACCTCACATACTAATGTCATCATATAGTTAGTCTGGTTTAAGCTTAGCATAGTATTTTGACTTAGTATTTGAGTTCTATGATAGAAAAACTAGCCACATGCTCAAGTTGATGGTTGATCTCTCCTAAAATAGCCTTACTTTAATTAGCAGTTGGGAATACAATCTACAAATATGGTTGTTGCTGATTTCAAGAAGAAAGCTATGCTAAGTAGATGTATTTTAATTATTTTTCCCTGCAGATACCAATGTTGTACGGTACATCCAGCTGACAGAAATGAAGCTTAGCAGATGTTCCCAGAGGGAAAAAGAAACATTGTAAGAAGAAACCCAGTTCTGTGGGCCTGAATGGACACGTCCTCCCCTAAATGATCACCGGGTGAATTGTCCTTCCCATCGGCTTCACATTAGATTGACAAGTTTTCTCTCCTCTCCTGATGTTACTTTTGATCTAAGAAGAGATCCTGGATCTAGCTTTGGCTATTTGCTGGTTTAGTGATAACATTCTAGTCCTCCTAGCACAATTGCTCTGGGAATTTGGATGAAGAGAGCTATAGAAAAGGATTCACTTTGCCTTGTGCTTATATTCTGCTACTTTTGTCACAGCAGCCTTCCAGAGATCCTCCTTTTCTCTTCAAATATGAAGATAATAGCTAATGAAGAAAAAAAACTATAATGAAACTCCCTTGTAGTACATTTTATGTAGTACAGAATGTTCAACGAAGTTGAGAGTTTGGGTATGGGATAGTATCTAAATGAGAATGTTAAAGATGCTGTTCTATATGGGGATGAAAACTGGAACAATTACTTAATATCAAATATATGTTGTTAACAGGCAACAACCCCAAATATTATTTCTTAGAAGGCATGGCTGGGCTCTAATACATAAAGGGGAAGCATGATTTTATAATTAGTTTTCAGATTATAGAAATTGAAGCACTGAATTATGGGCTTGCCACCATCTTAATATACACCTTAACTTTTCTGTGCCTCAGTTTTTCCATCTGTATAGAGGGAACAAAAATGTCTCCCTACCTCACAGGGGGTGTTGTGAGAATTTGTTAACTAATATTTGTACAGTGCTAAATTATATTACTGGTTCACTGGACTAAGCTTGCAATTCTTACACATTATCTTGATACTTTCCTGCTTGTTTTCATTCGTTATTAACTCAAGGTTGCACAGAGATCAGGCTATAATCCCCCAAATCAAGACATTCATCAGTTTATCCGCTACAAACAAAACAGGCAGCAATGTCCAAACATCCTTCCAATACTAGTGAGAATTTTAGGGCATGATTTGTTCAAATGCCAGAAACCTAGTTTTAGCTTCTAAGCTGCCTCTTAAACCCAGAATATCTGACTTCACAAATGTGTTTTTGAATTACAGGTTCTTTTAATCCCACACAATAAAATTAAGATGGAGGGTGAGGAGTACAGTATTATTCCCCAGAGATTATTCTTCCAACTGTATTGCAATTGCATGATTTAGATATTCAAATCACATTATCATTTCAAAGAGTTTCCCAATGAGTCAATGGATGAATACAACTAAAAAGAATAACCCAAAATAATTTTCTTCTAATATTCATAGGAGAAAATCAAAATGTTTCATTTTGTAGGTCATGCTTTTCTAATCCCCTCTTTGAGTGACTTCTTTTTCTGAGGCTGGTCAGATGCCTCTTATTCCATATTAGTTATGTCAGGCAGATCTTGATCAACCTCTTGCTTTACAAAATTCATTTGAGGTAAGTGAAGGATTTTATCTTTATTAGAATGAAATCCCAAAAATATATATTAATTTACAGATTCAATGAGTCATTAGGTACCTGGCTTCATTTTCTTTATGGATTTATGTGATTTCTGGAAAAGCAAACCCAAGGGTTATTTTTTTAAGGGAAGCCTTTCCAAACTATGGAAAAAGATTATTCTATCTACACATTAAACGATGTAGGCTTATAACTATTAAATTTCTCCTGACCTGGAAACAGCCCATGATTTTCTCATATATGTTGTTTTTCTAATATAAATTTGCAATTTTTTACCTTAAAAAGGCAAAGTAAAACATGACGCTTTTCAGTGGTTCAGCAAATATTATAAAATATCAATGTTAAAATAAATTCCTAAACTGGGACTTGGACTTCAGATCCCTTAATCACTGGCTAGCTCCTAAGAATGATGCAAATAGCTCAGAAGGTTAGAAGGCACCAAAATGCAGCAACTGACATGCTAAAATGATCTAGTCAAAGTGTTAATATGTTACTGAATCATCTGAATTAGAGCCAATGGTAGCCTTTTTATTTACCCCACCACTGTAAGCCTTGCCCCAATAATACAAGGGCCCAAGAAAAGAGCCATAGTTTTAAGAATTGTGTAGTAAAAATGCCCAAAGCTGATGGGCATCCTCTACTGCCCTGGCATTTCAAACTGTCAATGACAATTTAAAAGTGTCAGCAAGGCCAAAGACATTTGGAGACAGAAAGACAGAGAGATGAAAACTTGCCATTGCTATGAAATTTTAATCATATGAAATGGCCTGGAAATTTGCAGTATGCATATAGAAAAAGCTTTGCTTCTCCTCTAAAGCAACGTAGAATTCAGAACTTGTTCATATTATCAAATGGTAAATACATGCAAAAAAATGCTATGTAACTATTTTAAAGCTTCCCTTCTTTCACCTGCTCAGAAGAACATTCCAGTGAAAAAAGGCTTTTGATTTCAAAAGAACAAAAGAGAAGTGGAGGGAGCTTTGTTGCTTGAAATGCAGACAATTATTACGTGACATGGTGTTTTTTTTCTATTAATATTTACTGTAGGTGGAAATGCCAGAACACCTGGAGATATAATAATATCACTCACTTCAAATTTGCTATTAGACACAAATACATTTCTTTAAGAGATCTCCACTAGATGGATATATATGGGGGTTGCTGCTTAATTGCACACATCACCTTCTTTCCCACTTTCCCACTTTTAAGGTACCCAGAAAAACATTACTTCAGTGAGAAATCTGAAAAAAATAGTTTTACAAGAAAAGCAGGGAAATATATTGGTGATTGCATAACAAGAGGTTTGGTTCTTAAGCAACTGGACATCATGCCCTAAACAATAATGAATACTGTCCATCCTAAGTATATGAATTATATATGAAGTCAAGGAAGCATTCTTCAAACCAAAACTTCAGCAGAACATAATGGACAACAAGTCAATCCAGCACTGAAAAGAAGTTATCACAACAAAAACAATAGAGAGTATAGAGATATAAATTATTACTCAAGCTTTTGAAAAATGAAAGTGACTGTTGTATACAGGTAGTCCTTAACTTACAACCACAACTGAGCCCAGCATTTATGTTGCTGAGAAATTTGTTGAGTTTTGACCCCTTTTACGACTTTTCTTGCCACATTTGTTAAATGAATCAGTGCAATTTTTAAATGAGTAACATGGTTGTTAAGTGAATCTGGTTTCCCCATTGACTTCGCTTGTCAGAAGATCGCAAATGATAACATGACCCCAGGACACTGCAACTGTCATACATATGAAGCAGTTGACAAGCATCTGAATGTAAATCATGTGACAGTGGGGATGCTGCAAAGGTCATACGTGCGAAAAATGGTCATGTCACTTTTTTCAGTGCTGTTGTATCTTTGAACAGCCACTAAACAAACTGTGGTAAATTGAGGACTACCTGTACTCTATGTGAGAATGTTCCTTTCCAGTCTTTGAACAGTGATTCCATGCTGCAGAATATATATTTCTCCACTAGATGAAATTTCTCTGCAATTTCTCCAGGATTCATCATCAGCTAGGTGGTAAATAAAGTAGGGAATGGAATAAGGATAGGAAATCAGGTACCTATTGATGCCATAATGTCTCTGTTTAGTTATAAGGCAGAATATGGGAGACAATAGTCATTCAGATTAAACTCTACCAGATACTGGTAGTGTATTTTTTAACTTTCTAAACTTACTGCAAATCCTGAAAACCTGAGAAGCCTGCATTATTTGGTCACAATTTGTTGGTTATAGGAATATTGTCCAAAAATAGATTTTGGCATAATGTATTCATCGAATTTTTACTTTTTCAAGGCCTTTCTTTTTCTGCCAAAGCTACCAATAAGGAGACAAGTAAGTCATTACATATTTTGAGTTCCCATGTTTCAATCTAATTTTTCTTTGTGCAATGAATCCATACACTTTCTGCTATTGCTGACATTAAGTATGCATTATGATGCATTGCAATTTCTATTTAACTTTTAATGTTTTACTTTTATTCTAACTAATCCATACGGACACGAGGCCAAGTATTATTCTAAATTTTGCTTAGCAGAGGCACCTAAAGTTCTGAAGCTGGTTTAGATAGTAAAATCAGGGTGTATTCCCCTTTCCCTTTAATCAAAAATGATAAATGATTTGTCAGCCATTCTTTTTCCTCTTTTGTTTCCATCCAACTTCTACATTTTCACAACCTGAGACAATTTGAAATAAGCTGAAGAGAGTCAGATTACTGGACAAATTGCATAAGTCAGCTTCTTCAGAGAATGCTGCAGAAACAATACATAATCATATTCCTGATTTTTGCAGTATAGCTCGCCAAGCAATCTTATAAAAATATTCTCCATTATATCACACAGAACTGGGGGACAGTTTTGATGAGAGATGATTTTAAATAGATTTAGATTCATCAACAAGAACCTTTATTGTGTTTTGCAAAGTAACACCTGCTAAAGGGAAAAAGAAGTACACTAATCCTATTAAAGATTATTTTGAGATTTAAAAAAAACAGTATGTCATTTAAGGAGATTCATCTGTCCCAGGAGGAGTGAGCAAATATGGACTTCACCCGCATCAATCCATCAGAGTAATGGAGTTGGAGGTCTTCTAGTCTAATCCCCTGCTCAAGCAGAAGCCCTATACCGTTTTAGACAAATGGTTGTCCAATCTCTTCTTAAAAACCTCCAGTATTGGAGCACCCACAGGACTACAACCTACAAGAATATAATGGATGTACTTCCTAAAAATGTATTTGTTTGCCTGGAAAAATTCCTTAGCAAAATTATTTTTCCCATAAAATAATTAGGTTATAATATTTAATCATAACTTGAGAGGAATAGAACATTGCCCGACCTTTTACAACACATACTAGCTTTACCAAATGTGCTCATTTTAAGGGCACTTGCAAATATGCTCCATTATCACATAATACATCTACTGTAAATGTTATATGTAGAAATGTTGGAACAATGTTAAGATAAGACTAGATAACCTGCGCTAGGTCATCATTTCAGAGATATTTCCTTACCAGATTCCTCCAAATAATTCCTGCCAGCATCTCACAGGGATGAATAGAACCAGTAGAGTTATATTTTTTTTATTTCTCAGAATCTTTCACTAAAACACTTAATTTTAATATTACAACATACATGTGAAAAACAATGGCAGAGCTTCTAATGTAGTCCCTTCACTTGTAAAATTCTTATAGGATATAGAGATTTATTTATTTATTTTATTTTGTTGCATTTATATGCCGCCCAACTCCCTAGGGACTCTGGGCGGCTCACAATAAAATACAA
>JANHJO010000275.1:151100-163060 GCA_032468235.1 Pseudoxyrhopus heterurus
CCTCCTACTAACACCGACTGTGAGCGGTCTGAGAGATAGGAGGTGAACCACTGTAGGACAGTGCCCCCCACTCCCAAGTCCCTCAGCCGCCCCAGAAGGATACCATGGTCAGTATTTGTACCAGTATTTGCCTTGAAAATAACCCATGTTGAATTGTATAACATAGTCAAACATCAGAAGATGACCACAGGAAATGTTTTATAAGATTTTATATTATATCATAAAATGCCATAAAAGCAGTGGTCCTATTTAGTATGAATCTCAACTAGCTAGTATATTCAAGTTCTTTCTCAGTTTCCTGTGATTGGATTTAGGTGTTTCTTAATGTGTTCTAATTTTTTTTTTTACTACCACAGATCTGGAGAATTGTTTGAATCTAACATCTGGATTAAGGGGAGGGGGAAGACATGTTTGTTAGTGCCATCATACACATGTCATGACTTATGTACTTGCAAGACAAGGTTAAGATGTAAGTATATGTTAGCAGCATGGTGGTTTCATTGTGATTTGCTGTGAGACTCCTGAGAATAACTTATCTTTATTTGTAGGTGGTACTCTTTTGGATTCATGTACATAGAATACAAGTTAGCTACTATTGTACAACTGATAATGCTCTTCATAGGATCCCTACTCAAAACAGGATAGTCCCTGAACTAGGCTTTTTCACTCTTTCATTCATAATCAAGTATTATGAAAACTACTGGATAAGATTTATTTTCAGTATAGAATTTTGTACCCTTGCTGCTTTGGTAACTTCAGTTACCAGCTCTTACAACTGTACGTAATACTGTACGTAATACTGCAGTTTGAGTGGGAACAACACTAGGAGAATGTCAATAGAAGGATCAGTTCAGCAAAATGTTAGACTGTACTGTTTTAACTCCTTGGTAATGAATTTTTGGCAGTGATATCACAGTTCTAATACAAGTATCATTCTGGTGGAAATAATTAGACTCCCCTTTCCCTATCTTCTAGACAGCAGCTTAAAAAATCCCCCAACAAGCTTCTAAATCTAGTTCCTGTTTTTTTGGTGGGGGGGCTTTAAAAACAGAACAGTAACTTTACAATTTATTTTATTCATTCTGTTTAATTGCACTGATTTCTTTTTCTATTGTAAGCTACTCCAGGTGCTCAGCTGCATTCTGCAATTTCTTGGCAACTCAGCTCTGGAGCTTTTACAGCTTCTGCTTGGAAAATAACCACTGCCCCTCCCTCCCCTTCTGCACAAGCACTTAGCTACCTCTTCTGATGGGGGATTTTAGCAGAGCAATATACAGTAGTTATGCAAAATAGCCTGACCTTCACAATATAAACTCAGACCATATGTATGCCAGCATAGTTTTTCTCTCACAGACAGTGGAGCCTTGCTGGCTTTCAGTTCCAAGGGTTCAGCAAGTTACAAGCACATGCCAGGAGGAGAGGAGGGGACAGGGAATGAAAAAGAGCAATGGCATCTCTCCTTCCTACCCATATTGTGTCGCAGTTCTTCAAGCCTTCAATTTAGAGCTATGCATAACTCAGGTGCCCTATCACATTATTTTGTCTTGTATTTTATCAGGTAATGAAATAAGGCTGGTTCATTCCAGCCATATCCTTAGTGAGCAACTGACAGTCTGCCACATATGCATGCACTAAGTGTACAGTCTCATCATTAGCTGTCAACCATTTAATCAAAAGGTTGCCGTCTATCTATGAAGTTAGTATAATGGTATAGGTCCAGATCATTCTGTTGCAGAAGAGAGGGTCACCCTTTTTGCAACTGATCTGGAGTGGGAGAGAGAGAGAGAGAGAGAGAGAGAGAAAATTCATAAATGCTACATGATTTCAATCATACTTGTCAGGCAAGGAGCCAAGTAGCCATTGAATGGTGATTGACCCTATTGTCATTGCCACCAGCAGAGCTGCAGCAGCACCCAGTAAAGACTTCTGATTTACTTGCCGTACTAGTAAATTCAGTCAGTGCATCTGGATGGCTACCTGGTTCTAATACTAAGTGACTTGGGTTTCATCAAGAAGCAAGGCACTGGTTTGGAGTCGAAGAGGATCAGTTACCACGATCTCAATCTAGGAATTTAAGTCACCCCCCCCCTGTAAAACAGCAGTAAGAGTTGATACTATCAAGCTTTATCCAATCCATTACTCTAACCTGACGGCTGAGACTTAAGCATATAGTTCTTTGCTATGGTAGTTTATTACAGAGTGTAGAAAATAATTAATTAGGACAGAAAACCAGCAACTGCCAACTTTAAACCTCAAAATCCATACCAATCCATACCCCCAGGTTCAATTTCCCTCTCTTGTTCCTGACCATACTGTTGGTCTTTCAATAGGAAAAGTGACAGCATTATTATGGTAATGGATGCAGCTGGTCTCAGGCTTTTTGAATCTGACCTTGGTCCTTTTACCCCACACAATAGCTATTTCTAAGTATGTGCTCTGTGGAAATTGCAGAACTTGCAACAGAGCAACACCTAAAAGAGAACTTGTAGGAAGCAACTAGGAAGACTGATGTTTAACATTAGGACAAAGTTAAAAGGACTTCGTAAAGGTTTCAAAAATCATGGCAATGTTTCCTGGAAATGTCTTTGTAAGAAAATTCAGTCTGACTTGCAGAGAGAACGTAAGGCCTGTTCTTAAACAAGGATAGAAATTCCTGTGGGATAGTATTAAGGAAGTAGGAAACTAAGGCTGCATTGATTACAGTGGGGTGATAAATAAGCCTGGGAATGATATATGATGGAGAAAGTGGTTAATTCTGGTAATGAGAGAAAGGATGGAAGAAAGTTGCATAGGAGCACCTTCTTCCAAGAGAATATCAATATATATCCCGGTGAATTTCCACCTATTAGAACCCTGGAGCAATAGCCTGATCATTATATATGAGTGCTAGAGACAAATAATTTGAAGTCAGTCAACCCCAGCAGAAGAAAAGATAGTGGATAACCTCAGGATGCACTCCAACAGACTGAATTCTGCTCACAGCATTTATTCACTCCTGAAAGGTTACCACAGTTTTTTTAAAAAAATGCTGTGTACAAGAGAGAAAACAAAGCTCAAGATTATTTGTTTACATAAGTAAAATACTAGTTCTATTTATATCAGTTTCATAGGGAATGCTTAAAGGTACATAGTGCCATCATCATAACCAGGAACTCTGAGGAGAATGTACAATTAGAGTGTTTACAGATTCATCTATAACGAGATCCCAAATCTATCTTGTATATATAATATAATGGTCCAAGGAAGCACCAATGTAAAGGCTTAGCCCTAAAGTATATTGCTGAGCTAATTAAGGTCAGCATCATAAATCCCAAAATCTGCAGGGCATCTCATATACTATCTGAGTCACAGTCATAAGCTGAACATTTCCTTGAATTCAGCTGAGAAAAATACTAAGAAACTGAAGGGATGAACTGTAATTGGAAATTTTTCAAATGATCTGAAAACTAAATTGCCTAGGAGAATGAGAGGGAATCCTATATATGCATGAGAAACAGATGTCAAGAAGCTATGAATCAGTCATATGTTTATGGGAATATGCATGATTTCTGATGCCTCAGACACAGCAATGGCCAAAACAGTAAGAAAGAACAATGAACAGTATTGTGAAAGTCCAAAAAACTGTTGCCACTACTGTCTAACCTTCCTGGAGGCTAGGAAGCATCTGTGCTGGAGCCAAATCATGAAGAGGAAGGTCCTTTAAATGAATAGATGCAAATTAATCACCTTCCATTAGAGTAAGGAAAGAAGAAGCTACAAGTGACCGTTCAAAATCCCACAAAGCACATGAAAATATTCAAATCTCTCAGGTCTACAATAGAAGACTTCCTTGTGGTTCACCTCTCCTTGTAGTAGAGCAGGGCTGTCAAACTCATGGCCCGCAGGCTGGATGCGCCACGTGCTGGCCACACCCACACCCAGCTTAGCAAAAGGGGGAAAAGTCATGATACGTCATGTGACGCTGCTGTGATGATGCAAGTTTGACACCCCTTTAGTAGAGGAACAATGGCTCCTTTTGAAAGCAGATCCTCAATTTTCTCCTCAAATAGCTTGAATAGAAGTGAACGTTGACAAAGCTGAATGAACACTGCCGGCAAAACATTGGTCTCTCTTATAACTCAATCCCAAAAGCTGGGAGTGTATATTCCTAAGTTAAGACATAGTGAGAAATCTAGAAATGAGCGTATTGGATATTACATTAAGCACCCTCTTTGCAATTGTTTCCTGCTGGTGGTTTTTTGGGGGGCGGTGGGGGGGACTCCTGTCTGTGTAGCCTGATGACTAGCTCCTGGTTTGAGGCGGAGGAGGATAGATGAAAGTGATGCTTCTGATGAATGCATTGTTCATAGAGAATGTTTAGGACAAATGCTATGACTTTCTCCTATTATGAATTATCTTCATCCTGTATTATCTATATTTTCTTATTTTTGTATAGAAAAGGCCTTATATAATTTGATACTCGTGAACTTTTTCTTCACTGGGGAAATGAGAATCTTCTACTCTTTACCACATTTCCTGAGGCATGCCAGCTATGTATGTTGGGAGGAGAGCAATACTACACTATGTAGGCTGGAACAGCAATCTGCTCTCTGCTTTGCTGTGATAATTGGTAAATTGGAAAGGGCAGAAACTGCCGTAGAAAAATGCTGGCACTATCCCTTTTCTCCAAAGTCAGGTAAATAAAGAAAAATGTCATTCCTTCCATTTCAAAAGCTCGTATTTTACAATATATACCTGATGAATTGCAATTGGAAATGATAAAACTTCAGAAGAGTTTTACTTCTCACTCCAAATCCTTCTACGCTCCCTCACTGTGGTAGAGATGTTTCTAGGAGGAAAGAGCAAAGAAAGCTGGGTGCCTACACCAACAGTATATACTTCCAAAAGGTTCATTTATCCAAGATGTACTGTAAAGGTCATTCTGGTTAAAGCACTTTAGAGCACTTAATAGGGAATGTATATTGGGTAGCAGGCATCATTTTATATTGGGAAGGAGAAGGAAATGGTAAACCTATATTGTATTTGACCATGAAAACCACACAGATAGACAATACAATAGGACTGACATAGAGTGCAATATGATGAGTCACTCAGGTTGGATGGCATCAACTTATTACTAAAGAAAACCTAAGGAACTTTACCAATGGTGTACATTAAACAGCTAAATTAAAATCTTCCAGACATCTAGTTGCTGATGTTGCCATACTTTTGTCAGGCAAAAATATGCAAACTAATTACAAACAAGAACATAACATAGTTGCCAAACTGATTCATTATAACAACTGTAAAAATTATGCCAATAAAGAAACATTGGTAGGAACATATAGCTGAAAAAGCAGTTGAAAATGAGGTTAAAATATTGGGGGATTTCTGAATACAAACTAATAAAGTCTTTGTTCATAATACATCAGATTAAACTATCGTTGGGAAGAAGAAAGTGTAGAAGATTGATGTGGTAATAACAGTAGATAATACAACAGAAGACCAAAAATTGGAGACGATCACAAGCTATCAAGATCTGAAAATTTAAACTGAAACACTATTGGCATAAACTGGCAGTGGTGGTTCCAGTAATTATTGGCACACTAGGTGCCATACTTAAAAATCTTGGACAGCACTTAGAAAATCTGTGCACTGACAAAATTTCCATCTGTCAATGTCAAAAGGCCACATTGCTTGGATCCGCACATAAATTCTGCCAATACATTACAACATGCTAGTGGTCTTGAGAAGAACTCGATGCATATGGAGGCTAACACAAGCTAAAGAATTGACAGCTGTGATTTTACATTTTTTGTGTATATAATAACACCAATTTTGATTAGGAGCTGTGCAGAGTTGATAGTAAGATAGGTAGTTATATGTTTTAAATAAATAAATTCATCAATAAATACACATACTCCCTCTGTGAAGCACAACCTTTACTGTGGGTAATGGGACATGCTGTGCTGGATAACTTGGAACCTGAACCTGAAGAAATATGAGCCTCATAAAGTGTGAGTGTTGCTGCCAAAGGGTTTTGGTGAGAGAATTGATTCAAGTGAAATTAACACTTCCAGAATTCTACAAGTGATGGTTTTATTTTGTGGACAGGAAATCATTGCAGTAAATTAAGTAAATCTCTCTGTGTGTAATTGTAACAGCACCCAGAGGCAATTTTTTCTATATCACCTTGTAAAAGAGGAGAAATGGTTACATTTCTATTCCAGGAACACGATCTTAACATTCTTCCTTTTATTTTTCTTCTTCTACTTTTATTTCATGGTGAAAAAACCAACCCCATCAATAAAGCAGAAAGAAACACATTAATAGTTAGATATACAGTAAAACACCCAAATACACTACAGAGATTTAAATAACTAAATGTAATAGAAAGGAGAAAGCTATAATAAAAAGATCCATATTACAAGCATTTGTATCAAATTAGAATTCAGTCCTTGAAACTACAATGAAATCTGTATCATACAGAAACATCCTGCTTTATCTTCTCATTTTTAGAAGACAGAATTTAAAAAATAAGGAATAGAGCCTTATTTTGAATCAATTTTTTGATATCAGGAGGGTAAGTTTCTTCACATTTTTGTAAGATTATTATTTTTTCTGAAACCCAGGCTCAGCTCTAACAAAGATCTTCATAAAATGACCAGTAACCAAATTAAGAATATAATTTAACCATTTATTTATATCTTTAAATCTTATATTTCTTTCTAAAATCATATACTCTGATTTGAAACTGAAAGAGAGCTATGATTGGACAAGATGAAATTATCTAAGTGAAAGAACCCTCAAATCTACAATGCCAGCACACCCACACCCACACAAATCTGAAATTCAAACTTAAAAAAAAATTAAGAGGGATCCACTAGATCCAAGATACTTTATCATGAATTAACCTCAACTCACAAAGAATAATAGGTCAGTTGTACGTTTTAAAAAATCTTGACCTATTGATCTTCCAAGATGAGATTTTCCAAATATTTGTTCCCCAGTTCAGGTTTCTGAATTTCTCAAATTCTCATTCCACAAGAATATAGATTTTAAAATAAAGACCCAACTGTAAAATTGAAAATCTGGTAGCTAAAGCCAGCATTATAAGGCAGTTATGCTCAATTTGGCAAAAAATATTTGAAAGATTATATCCTGCCATAAACTGGTTCTCATTAGTTAATTTGTGTAAAGTACCTACTAGGAATTAACATTGGAATTTCTCTTAAAATATACATTGGACATAATGCAATATTCATTTTAATTATATTGATCTTATTTCAGAGACTCAATGGAAGTTTCAACAATTTGATTATATCTACTGAAATGTATACCCAATCTAAACATTTAGATATATTTAATTTATATTGCCCTTGCCTTGTCTGCCTCTAAATACCTGCTTTCTTCTCCAGGCCTTGGGTTAGGATGTTTCAGACACACCTCTGGTAGTTGGGAGGGAGGATATGAAATTACATTATGTTATGTTACCTTTGACAACTGCTGTGGTCTTATATAATGTGATGTGTGGGTTTTTTTTAAATACATCAAACTATTGTTGTCTTTTTAATCTTGTGAAGTCTACTTGGAGTTTGGCAGTCTAGAAATTTGATAGATATTGCCCAACATATTGTAATTTAAAAAAAATACAAATCAAAGATACTTTATAGAGCCTATTCAAATTTAAATCCCAATTTATGGCAGGAGCTTATACATACTGTAGATTGCAACAAATTGGATTTCTCTAACGTATAGTATAATAAGAATATAAAATCATATTGCAGTACAATTTCAATAAGCATTGATAATAATTATCCAAAACAGCCACAATATCATGATATTGAACATATGTTCAATTTCAAATGCCATAGCCCTTAATACCTTGAGATTGTTTAATGAGAGAAGCTAATGAATCAAGAATCAGTTTAAAAAATAGAGCAGGAAGCCTTGTTGGAGATATAATTATAGCCAATTCTAACACAAAGTGCATTTCATTCATTCAGTCTGAACTATATCAAAGAACTTTTCAGTATCTCAAAAGTTTAGAACAACCAATAATCATTTATCTCCTGCAGTGTCCAAAATATAAATTGTAGGATGAATATTATAAGATGCTTCTCTGCTTTTTTTTAAAATTCAGGCTGAGAAAGGAGAACTATATAGGCATCACACTGTATAAACACCTGGCTAATGCTGCAATTAATATTTTAACACCTGGTTAAGGCAAGGATATTCACCTATAACTCATACATCTATTAGGGTATTTCTCATGATTTCATAATACTATAATTCATTCATTACGGAAAAAAAATCTCTGTGGTTGCTAGAAGTCGAAAACAACTTGATGGCACTCAATCAATGGCAACCTTGAAGACTCAAAGACTGTCAACCCTGAAGCGAACTTGGCTGAGGCCATCTTTGAGGCTTCAGGGTTGCCAGTCAATATATGCCACATACAATGATAAAGGCAATGTAGAAAAATTATTCACTACAAACCTCTAATAATATAGATGTCTATGAATCTATAAAGGTTCTATTCTATTCAAATGGGAAACTATCAAGTCCAGGAGGGCTTATAGATTGAATTATCATTAGCTATCATGTAACATAATATTTTGCCTTTTAAAAAAAAAATCCTCTTGAGAGATCCTTTTCAATATTTACTTCAGAAGTAATACTGCTGTTCAGTTACAAAAATCTCAAGTTTATATAATTAAGTACATTTTTTAAAAAAAAGTAATTTATACATTCTCCCGCAGTATAAAACCATTCGTTAGCCTGTATTCCAAATATAAAATTTGGAATATTAGAGAGCCAGTTTGTTCTAGTGGTTAAGACACCAGACTAGAAAGGAGGAGACCGGGAGTTCTAATCCCGCTTTAGGCATGAAAGCCAGCTGGGTGATTGGGCCAGTTACTCTTTCTCAGCCAACTCACCTCACAGAGTTGTTGTGGAGGAACAATAACACCACATAGGAAGAGGAAGGTGTTTTGGATATGTTTGCCACCTTGAGTTATTTGTAAAAATAAATAAAGAAGGGGGAAAAGTATGTAAGTAAGCTTACATGAGTGAGCCAATGTTCCCCTGTTTCTTTCCTTTTTTCCAATAGTTCTGATTAAGTGATTTCTGCACTTCAAAGAGTACGCAAGTTGTTCTGAATATAGTACCTCTAATTTAAATATAGCTGTTAAAAATGGCATTTTGCTCTTAATCTTTACCATCCAGTATCTCAAATTTAAAATCAGTTGGCAATGAAAAGATTCCATTAACACATTCTTCCATAAATATTAACACAGGCTTCTGCTGCTGTAAACCCAAGGTACATTCATTAAATCATATCTGTGTGTTGACTGTGATCTCTGAATACAATTTATAGTTTGCATTCAATCTGTCGTGAGACTGTTCCCTTACTTCTAAAGACTTAATTTTGGCTTCAGGAGAAATAATAATTCTTTTCGCTACTTCCAAATCTTTGTTAAATGTTAATAGGTTTGGCTTCCACAGTCCTCAGTTTCCCTACGGACCTCAGATTTGCCAGTTTCTAGACTTGTAAGTCTGCAGTCCATCTGTTTAGACATTGATTGAAGTTTCACCATTTATTCAGAGCTAATTATTTATTCTTGTCAAGACAAGAGATGCATCTGAGCTTAATATTGCTCTATCTACTCTACCATCTCCTCTTTGCATGGTATTTCAGTGAAATATATAATATAAAGGAATCCATAACACGTACTATTTCCTTATTTTAGAGGTGTGATTATTTAAATAGTTGTACATAAGTAGTTAAAGCAAAATGTGGAGTTTGGTGTGTATTATTCACAATTCAACAATCTATATGAGCGATTTCATCTATAAGGTCAGAGTGGGGCGAAGGAAAACAAATAACTAGGCAGCCATCACTCAGAAACGATCCTTTCTCTGCTAAAAGCTGTATCTAAAAAAATTGTGGTTCTAATTCTTGCTCATATATTTTAACAGTGTGCCATTTTGGCTAAGGTCACATGTTGCGCTGGCTGCCACCTTAAGGAAGCAAACTTCCCTAGTGTGTTCTATTGTTACTATAACCGTTTGTGTGTGTGTGTGTGCGTGCGTGCGTGCGTGTGCGCGCGCGCACCCTTGAGTCAATGTTGAATCCTGGTGAATGCCTGGACTAGTCCCTGCAGCTCTTTTGACAAGATTTTCAGAAATGGCTTGCCACTGTCTTCTTCCTAAGGCTGAAAGACAGTGACAAGTTGGGGGTCCCTGACATGGCATTGTGCCTAAGGTAGCACTAGAAGTCATGGTTCCTCAAGCCATAACCAGGTGCAATATTTTTCCCTTTGGTTTGCGAACAAGACCTTGACTGCTGTTTCCATATTCATCTCTTTCCTCCCCAGGCCTAGCCAGTCTAAATCACTGTAATTTTGAGAACTTGGGGACATCTTCAAATTATCAGCTATTTAAGATGGCAAAAGCAAGGTAGAGTCAGCCACTATAATCTTTCCTCCTGTCTGTAAAATACACCAAAGAGAAAAAACATTGATTTGTGCAAGATTACAGTCAATGGCAAAATTACCACCTTAGGGAACAGAATCTGATGTGATGAGAAAGATACATCCCAAGAAGAGATTGATACCTTTTAGATGGTTTTGGTAGCAGTCCATTTTTATTGATTTTCATGTATTTTTAGACATTGTAGGCTTCAGAGAGTCTTTTGGAGTGTGGCAGTATATAAGATTAGTCAATAAATCAATCAGTTCTGGAAGCCAAAGCAAAAGGAGAGAAGAAAATGGTGTTACATTGAAATCCACTATATTGTACTAATTTCACATAGCAGCTTGTGATATCAATCAGCATAGGGCTGTATCATTCAGGATATATCATTACTTATCCTTCTACCAATAACAAGGGAATACTGATATTTATGTCTGACATACTGTATCCTGGCTGATGACAATAGGGACAGCAAAGGACAGCGACAATGCATCTGCAACAACACTCTCTTAGTGTCTCCTAAAAGTCCTTCTCCAAAATGGTACCATTTTGTCAACAGGCTATCAGGGCCCTAGAAATAATACAACCACCATGGTTTTAAAGACATCTTTAAATACATCAAAATGTTTCACTGGTGGGACTGCTTTCCATCACATATTTGGAAAACACGTCGGAAGGATTCAAGATTGCTGCTAATGGTAAGAATAGCCTCTTAAGTTGAATAATTCATGGGGAGTAAGGAAACGCCAGCCAGTTGAAGAACAAAAGCAGCACACAATGCAACATAATGATGAAGTGGCAGCAACACAGATGGAGCTTTCAGATACACTGATTATGGTGACATCATACACCAGCCATAATGCCAGATGAATACACACACACACACACATGTCTGTTTTCATCTATAATAACAGTGCTTTGTTCTTCAGATGAAATCTTAAATCCACTTGCAACCCTTAATTACACTCAGTCGCACAATGAAATAGCCAACCCGCACCTGATTTTAAAACGTAATTTAAAAAGTTTTTGCCACATTTAGAAGCCTCTCCTTGATATTCTGTTCTACAACTAGCTATCATTTGCACACCAACCACACTGGCACAAGAACATAAATGCCTAAGTATGAAATAATTGCCTCTTGGTAGTGAAGTGAACACTAACCCAGAGTACCTATTTTGCCTAAATGATCATGCACTATAATAACCTTGTTCTCCTTTCTAGGTGAATGAGGAGGAATTTGGTTTAGCTCCCATTGTTATAAACAGAAAATAATAGAAGTCCTATGTATTATGACTATGCTGAATTGATTTGGGTCAAAGTAGTAAATGAAAAAAGACTTTGAATTCAGATTCACCAAGCATCAGACAACAAGAAGAATTAACAAAAAGCAATAGTGCCTGCTTCTAAAAGATAGAAGCTTGTCTCAGTAAGGTAAAGGTAAAGGTTCCCCTCGCACATACATGCTAGTCGTTCCCAACTCTAGGGGGCGGTGCTCATCTCCGTTT
>JANHJO010000275.1:167362-178887 GCA_032468235.1 Pseudoxyrhopus heterurus
ATACAATGGTAATCTTAGCCGTTGAACCAAGCCTGCTTGGCATCCTTGGTTTACCTTTCCCCCCCAATACATTCAGGGAAAAAAAGAGAAAAGGAAATCAGCTTATTCAATTTACATTTTGTTCGCTGGCATAAAATAAATTAAAACACAATAAAGATATATACATAATACATTGACAAAACTCAAAATACAATAAATTACACCAAATGTAACCTGTCAATGTAATCCACAAGAGTAAAACAAACCAGTCACTGCTGTCAATATTTTTAAACTCCAAAGGTGACAGGCTGCAACATTTAAAATAATAATAATAATAAAATTTTCTCCCACCCTTTTCCTAACTTGCTGCTGAGTACAAACGAAAAGGCAAACTTTCACATCACTTAACCACTATCACAAAATGAAGAACACAGAGTGTTTAGCATACAAAAACTTGTAACAATGAACTGGGGACGAAAACATACCTTCTTTGTACTGCAGCCTTTATAGCAAGATTTTAACAAACATCATATTGGGAAAGAAACCCCAATGGATTTTATCATGCCAGACTGAGAAGAAACCAAGGATCCAACTTCCTCTATACGTTGCCACGCAAAACACTTGTTATGTGTACCTAAACTAACATCAACCTAAAATGGCCGCATTCCAAACCAGGGCATGCAAGACCACAGGAGCTAACCTGTGAAATACATCACACATGTACAATTATTCCACGTGAGCAGTCTTTCAAGAAGACCAAACCACACCCAATCAAGAGAAAAAATTAAAAAAAAAGATCCAGAGATGGCTGATTATGACTACAGCAGGTGAATTTCGGCCCGACTGAACTTCTAAATTTCAGCAGATATAGACTGAAGAGAGTCAATTTGATAAGCATCCTTGTTCTCCCCCCCCACACACACACATTAAATATAGTTAGAGGTGGCAAGATATAAAAGAAGAAACAGATTACTTACTTGTAATTATTCTTGAAGCTGTCAATTGCACAATCAATATATAGAATCTGCAACTGTGCATAGCAATCTTCAAAACTTTGCCTATAAATTTGTGCGTGTGCGTGCATGTGTATGCGTGATGACGGCAGTGATAAACAATCCAAGTATATCCATTAAAGACATTTAATCTCAGATCTGGAGAGCAAACAAATGTTTAAATAATACTGATACTTACATTACAGTGTGCTAAAATTCTGCTGTTTTATAGGGTAATGACCACGCTCTATCCTCACAGAAAAGAAATAGTTTGCTCATAGATATGGAATAATATGAAAGATTCATGTGGAAAACATGGTACGTGCCCAATCATGATGCAGAATACCAGCTTTAGCACATTGTGACAAGCCACAGTTTAGTTCACTTATGATGCACAAATTCCAGTTCGTTTTGTTTTTTTGTAAAGAAGGATGTATATGTGAAAATTTCTCTCTAGCCAGCATACAGCATTTTCCTCTGATGGACAGCTTGATAATAAGTCCATTTTTCCTGACATGAAAAAATAGGCATTAATAATTTGCATATTCATAAACAGAAGTTGTGCAAATAATTTTGGAATTTTCCCCTAGCAAAGTGCAATACATGGTGGAGTTGGGGATACATGTGTGTGTGTGTATGTATATATGTACATGTATGTCTATGTCTGTCTCTGTGTGTGCATGTGTTAATGTTGTGTTCAAGTCCTGAAAAGCTAATAGTACAGGACTTCCTCTGTGATATTGGTTGGAAATAGGTATGGGAATTGGAAATAAGGTTTTAAAAATTCCTTCACTTTTAATAATGCAATCTCCTTATAGAATGGTTGCGTCTCAGGTTACACTGAAATCCACTGGTTTTATATATATACTGTAGGTAAGAATAAAGCATATGAGCCACTATGAGAATCTGACTTCTTCTTTTCTAGAATTTTTCTCTCTGCTCATTCATATTTCATGGCATAGTGTTTGAAAGATGAATGCGAACTGGGGATACCAAAGTTTCAATCCAATTTAGATATATTAATCTCACTAAGAGATCTTTAATAAATCACATTATCCATGATTGCAAAGATATGGTGGATAGAATGGGAGAGGACAATATACATTGCCCTGAGATTCTTGCAAAAAAAAAAAGTGGAATTCAAATAAATCAATACATGAAATAATGTACATGAAATTTGGAAATAACTGCCTTTTGGTAAGTTTGCTATTCTTAGAGTCAATTTTTGCAATGTCCACTATAATGTTAATCATGCAGTTAGAGTTTGGAGATTCTAAGGGTTTATTAACCATTCAGTTTGCTTCAGCAACAGGCCCACATGCATATTCAGATAATTTAGGGAGCTTCTCAAAATGGCTGCCCTGAGACTTCAACAGGATGCAACACCTAGACATTTTGAATAGTGAATCTGGAGGATGGTTCAGTCACTTCATGAAACGTCCCACAAAATGACTTTTCACAGCCCTGGTTACCTGCATTCTTCCCAAAGTTCCAATTGTTCCATTGCACCTTCTTCATTAAAGCCATACCAAATGACTTTCATTTGTTTAAAAAATGGAATTGAGACAAGACCAAACATGATTATGATGAGAGCAAAGTTCAAACCACCATTAGCAGCTTAGGAATTGTCTAACTAGGTTGACCAATGTTTATAACTGGAACAATATGGAGATGAAATGTTAAGCATACAAAACAGCAGTATTTGACCTTAGAAAGATACAAGCCATTGCACCAGACTACATAAGTGTGCAAGTGTTTTTCCATGCTGATTGTTAAGATTGTATTCTCTAGGCCCAGCTAGATGAATAAACTGATATGGAACTAGTTCAAGATTTACCTAGCCTATACTTTATAATAAAGAGAGAGATTTTTTTCATCATATGTAACTTTTCTTAACATAAAGTAAATTGTCTATTTCTATCGAGGGCATAAGTTCCCACTTGCACAGTAAGTCTACACTTCTGTTGCATGAGGTAGCTATTAGTACAGATGGAGAAACTGAGGCACATATGGCAAATTGATTTGCCCAATGTCATACAAGAAGCTGGTGGCACAAAGTTAAGCCTGAATTGTCAGAATTCATGTTTAGTTTTTAGGCAACAATGGTGCCAAAATTTTGTATAACATTCTTCACAAGTGGCCAGCTTACGGTTCAAAGTAAGGAACTGTAGCCACTCATTGTCAAACAAAAACAAGCAAACAAAAAAAATCAAAATAGTTACAATAGGGAGAAAACATCCCACAATCTGAAGTTAAATATATAGCCTAAGAGTATAGGACGAGTTAGTTTTTTCAGATCTTTTTAAAATTCAAATATTACAAGCAGCTGAAATAAAAAATGAGAAATAGACTCAATCATAGAATATGGGAATAAGAGATCAGTGCATGTTGCTTGCCTTACGTGGCTAGCCAATTTGTATTAAAACTTTAGACTCCTAGTCAGAAGATTAGGTGAAAAAAGGCATGCGCAGTTTACAACTTTTTCATGAAAAATATTGCCAAAATCTGTGCAAGGAATGCAGAATTCTATATCTGCTTTTTTCATTGAGTTATACCACTTTCTAATTGCAACCCTAACTTGCTGTAATTCTGAAGATGTAAAAGCGTTTTTCCATGATTGGGCTAGATCAAAGTATCAGAGTGTCCCAATTCTTCCACTATCAGAGTCTTCCCACTACATACATCCCACTGGTGATTCTACCCTGATGTAACCCTGCATTCATTTACCCATCCAAAGTAGCTGACTTCAGGACCTTGAAAATAGGCAAATTTGAAACTCAAGGCTCTCTACCTTTCAACAGAAATCATTAAATATAGTTGAATACATGCTTTATACGATATTGGCAGGTTCATTATTTATAAGGAACCAAACCCCCAGAGTGAGGAGGGGAATCAAGGGGGCAAATGATAAAAGGTGTAGTACAAACTTTGCCCCTTTTATACATGAGCTGTACTACAAGCAAATACATAAGGAGCAGAGTTTGCATTATGATGTCAAAACCCACAATATTGTCAACTGGAAAAAATGAAGGCTTCCTGCAGATAGCCTAGAATCCCCCATGCCTACAATATTCACAGTCAAAAGAAGTTTCATATGCATACAGAAAAGGAGAAGGGCAGAAGAAGAAGAAATCAGTTTAGCACAGGAATGTCCCAACCTTGGCAACTTTAAGACTTGTGGGCTTCAACTGCCAGAATTCAAATTGGGAAATTCTGAGAGTTAGAAGTCTACAAGTCTTAAAGGTGCCAAGATTTGACACAGGTCTGGTTTAGAGCACTGAGGAGAAAAACAACATGAAGTGTGACAAGAGTCCTGGTGCAGGAACATTTTTACATAATTTCCTGCTCTCTAACAGTGTATAAACACTAATGTCTACTTTTGCAAATTATCATAGTATTCTTGAAAATCAAGAACAGGGGCTTAGATGTCTCGCATTGCTTGTTGTAGTTTAACAAGGACTACAAGAAACCCCAGAAAAAGAGTCAGCAACTCTGTGTAGCTCAGCCACATGCAGCTATAAAAAAACGGGGTTCCCCAATACCAGTTCTGTAGTGGACCAAGAAATGTGATGTGGTCTCAGCACCAACTTCCTACTTTACCTGGTTTGAAAGTGCATTCTTAGTGCAAGAAGTAGAACTGAAGCAAAAAGGAGCTTACCAGCTCCTTGTGGATTTCATGCTAGGACCAAAATTCTTGCTTGAGTTCATATGCTGTAGACTTATGTGTTCTGAGTTCTGTTCTGCATAGCGGCACTGTGCTGTCCTGATTCTGACCTTCAACATCCATGTCCAGCAGTGTCCGTTCCTCTTCAGGCAGCCTGACACGAAAAGAAAGCAGTGTGGACTGCTCTTCAACTGTGCTGCTACTGCTGGCAAAGCAGGAATCCAGGTTACTGGGAGTTTCAGTACTGGAGCTATTAGCAGAGGATTCACCCCTAGCCTTACTCGGGGATACAAACCACCAGGGATCAACTCGCTGCCTGTTAGCTGAAGGGCGTGGCCTAGGTAGGAATTCCAAGGTCTTGGGTCTCTCCAACATGAATTCCTGTTGAGCACTATAACGCCTGGGGGTTGGAGGGAAGATGAGGTTGGGATCTGGCAGACGAGGGACTTCATTTGGACCCTGACTTGGACTGGGAGTTTTTATTATACCTATTCTCTCACAAGGAAAAAAAAATCACAAACAGAAGAAAGGAAGGGGGAGAGAGAGAAGAAAGAGAAACCAACCAGTTAGACAGCACTGATGAAATGAGGCACTGGGATCATTTTAGTATATAAAGGGTGTATTAGACAGAGGGAGGATTCAGTTCACATAGGAGATACAGTGACTGTTATGCTGACCCCAGCAAATCTGTATGGCAAATGCAAGGATAAGAATAGAGTGACCGGGTTACAAGGTCTCCATATACCCAACATGCAGTTTTATGTCTCTTTTGCTGGAATTATTTTTCCAATGTAGACAACTTAGCACTAAACTCTAAAACCAATTCTATAGATGGTAAAAGTCAGACCTATATTGAAAAGAAAAGGTTTCCATTAGTGTTTTAGATAGAATGGAAGACTACTTTTATGCCTCATTGCTTTAGAACTGCTTGGAACAAATTTTATTTATGAAGATACAAAACATTTCTTTGGCTACAACTCTGCAGAGATAAGCCACTGCTTTAATAAAAGCAACCTAAAACAAAAACAATAAAATAGTAACACTCTTCTCATTAATTCTTATTGTGTTTAGATACTGCATCTAGATTTCTGGATATCACACAGGAGTGCAATGATTAGAAGGTGGAACTTTAGCTCAAAAGCTCATTTTTAACAGTAATTTCACAGTTCAAATGGGGCTTCCCCCAAACAAAGATGCAGTATCTATCTACAATTAGCCTATGTGTCTCTTAAAGTTTAAATTGTTCTTTAACTATATTTGGAAACTGACACGGCTTCTTAAGAGCAGTCATTAATTATCTTTGTTATTAGAATTTATTTGCATATTATGTACATCAGCAGGATACAAGTTATGTAAATGGTAGTGATTCTATCATGATTGATCTGACTAAGTGCATGACTGGATTGTGAAAATTCAAAAAGGAAAAAAAAGTGCTTTGGAAAGGCTCTTACATAGCACTAAGTGGCAAGGCCTTAAGTGAAGTATGTCTTTTTCCAGGACTGCTTTGCAGCTGCAGAGAACAGGTCCTGGGAAATGGCATTATTAGTTTCAGACAAAGCCAACAGGTGCTACCTGAGTGCCCCCATGTCTGCTGAAACATCTCCTTCTCTTGGAAACTAAAGTGCTACACAGCATATTGTATGTACATAGTATGTCGCATATTGATGTAGTTTTGAACTGACTTAAATCATTTAGAAAAGGCAACAAAACAAATGGAAGGGATTTAATTTCAAGTCTCTTTCAATTATAGATATAGACGTTTTTCCTAAACTGATTATATCCAGACCATTTATAAAAAAAGTTTGTGAACTCTTTAAAAAAAGCTATTTCTTTTTAACTGCAACTGTAACTAATTTAAAAAATTATTTAAAAATTAAATTAAATTAAAAAGTATGTTTTTAAAATAGTATTAACAGTTAAGCATGCTTATTTTTCCTTTAAATGCAGGAATTATACATAGAACTTTCCCCCACCTTACTAATATACCCAAACCAACTTCAGAATAGCCAAGTTATGATATCAATTTAATGCAATGCAATGAACAAATCGATAGCTATAGATTTCAAATGGAAAAAATAGTATTTTGTGAGAAGATGAAGTTTTCATTTTATCATAATCCTTCTGCTTTATTGTAATATGCATTTTAATATGCATCTTAAGAAAAGGGACAAAATTAGGGTGACACAGTATTATTTGTATGGGCATGGCTAGAAAGCTTCTAACTATCTAAGTATCTATATTTATAGCCTTAAAAATTGTCAATTAAAATACTGTCATTTTCAGTGCTGGCACAGATTTATTATTATTATGTTGGAGTGCACAATTAGCCAGGTGTTTAGACTGGATTTGGCATTTTTATCCACCTATCAAGTTATTTCCAAGACCTGAGATAGACAGATGTTTTTAGATGCCATTAAAGGGTATTGTCGTAGGATGTAAGCTGTTCCAAGTAAAGCTGTTTTTTGGAATTGACTCATGTGATTTTGCCAATATAATTGGCGTTCAAGTGGGGTTCCAGATGCTTTCGGATTGCACCCAAGGCACCTGTTACTTTTGGTAATTATATGGTATACTAGTTTCAGTACATCTTTTTCACTGTCCTTCAGATATTCTTCCAATGCCCTTTTTCCTTCTTCAGTGGTCTGATATATTTGCAAGAGTCCATGCCCACCTATTTTCCTTGTAAATAACAGCCTGTCAACATTTCTATGTAAATGAAGGGCATGATTCCTTGTCATTGTTTTTCTGATCTTCATGTCCAGGGCTATATATTCAATGACTGGAATTCCTCAGGTGTTAATTGACTTGATGACATTTCCTCCACTAAGTTTGGGTTTTAAGATCTTCATTCTTATAATATATTCCCTTCTAACCTTCTTCTTGACTTCAATCTGCTTGATGTTCTCAGTTTGAAGGATGCCCAGGTATTTGTAGTGATCTTCTTCATCCCCATGCTTGAAATTATTTCCATGGGGCGTCTTGATTCCTTCAGTTTTCACTATTTTTACCCTGTTGATGGTAAGAGTGGCATATTTATCCAGTCCAAACTCCACGGCAATATCTTTGGCTGTATATACCAACAGTGTTCAGCAGCAATTCTATTTCAAATGGTTTTTCCATATACTGTAGCTTCAGATCGTCCATGTAGAGGAGGTGGCGACATTGATCTTTGCACAAAGTTTTTGATGTTTCTACTGATTCCTGTGTTTTTAGACACTTGATTATCTAATCATGTGGCAGGGCATCAAATGCTTTCTTGTAATCAAACCATGTACATTCAAGCTGGACTTCCTTCTCTTGCAGTTTTCCAAAAATCATCTTCTCAATTAGGAACTGATCTTCTGTTTCTCTACTGTTTGGATAGTTTCCTTTCTGCTCAAGTGGAAAGAGCTTGTTTTCAAAAGTAGATCCTGTTGGATAGCATCAGCTACCACACCAGTTAGCAATTTCAAAGTTGTTGGCAGGTAGGTAATTGGCCGTAGTGGTGCTGCCCCTTTTGCTGAATCTTTCATTATCAGGTAAGCTTTGCTGGATTTTAACTAATCTTTAATTTCACCTCCTTGCAGTATCTTATTAAACTGTTTGGCAACGTGACTGGTACAGACCAGTCAGCTGTTTCAACCAAAAGCCAGGCATTTCATCTTCACCTAGCGCTGACCAATTCTTGAGCTTCCTTGCCCTTTTCTCTATAATTTCTGCTGTTATTACAAGTTATTTCATTTCAGCTTTTTTTCTTTCCACCTTCTTTACCCAAGCTGCAATGTTTCTTCATCATCAGGTGTTGACTAATTCATTGCAGTCTCTCCATTGATGAATTGGTAGAAACATTTATGATTTGACTATAGTATGCAATTTGTTTGTTTGTTTATATTTCCACCTTCATCAATTTTACAAGTAACTCAAGGCAGCAAATGTGAGCCTCATCTGCTGATCTTCTTGGCTATGGCTATTATTTGCTGCTTTATTATTTCCAGTGATTTCTTGATTTTCCTTATTTCTGGGTGATATTTCTTGATCAAGTATTCTTTGGCCTTCTTACTCTTCAGCGTCTTTTCTTTCACTCGTTCTAGCTTGCTTGCATCTGATCTAAGCACCCTAACCCTAACCTGATCTTCCATTTTTGGATTTTAGTAGCTTTTTTCTTGTTGATTTTGCATTGAAGGTATTCAGTTAAAACTGCAGCTGTGTTGTACAATCAGTTGGTTTGTTTCTTGCAGTGAACTGGTGCTCATATTTGATATACAGTTTTGGCATTTTTTAATACTTGTAGTATTAATACCTGCTTCTTGGAACAAGCTTCAAAGCAGGCAACATTGTTATTTTTGTGCTGCCCAACTACTCAGTTACTCTTTATTTCAGTTGCTCTTATTTTATTTTTAGTTAGAGGACTTTGTTATTATTATTATATGGAGAGAATAGATCTTTGCTAAATTCATCAGCCAAAATATATCCCAAGAAATCAAACAGTTTTGGGATTTTCACAATGTAGTTGTGCCAAAGAATGAAATGGCTTCCTTGAGATTTAACAAAATTGTAGGTGACCACAGAAAGTCTAATATTTGTCATTTGTTTTTAAGATAATATATTACCTTATTTAAGAAGCAGGAAACATATTTCTGCCTCAATAAAATACATGCACATTCATTCATCTGAGTAATTTTTAGTGTCACTCGTTAGTCGTATTAGCTCAGTTTGGTTAATTCACAAGAGGATTTTATATTTTGGCAGGACGTAGATTTCAGGAAAATGAAGAAGCAATCTTGAATAGAAGAAAACACTAGGAACACTAAAGAAGAGATGAAATGATAAAATAGTAGTTGTAGGGTTTCCTTTTAAAGCACAGAAAAATGTGTGCAGGAAGTAAAATCATGCTAAAAGGAAGCAAAATAGGAAGGGAAGTTAGAACTAGAAGCTACAAGAAAAAGGATAAACCTGCTAGTATGAGGAAAAGAGATTGGATAAAAGTTTCCTTCTTTCCTTCAGCATCTCTGAGAGTCTTCTCTACTGCTCCAACTGTCTGTTCAAAAATAGCTTATTTTTGACCTTCAATCTTACTTCAAAATCAAGAACTATTGCACTGCACAGAAAAGCAGTGGCAAGGACATTTATGTTCTCACTTCGTATGGAATATAAAAATGAAGAAGGAAAACCTACCTGTTCCTAGAACTCCTGGTGGACAAATACTGGAAGAATCTCCATTAGGAACGAGATCAGCCAGTTTTATGGCACCATCCGAGGGAGTGCGCCTATGCCTCTGTTGCTGAGCTTCAGAAGAAAGAGTCATATGTGTAGGTGTCAAAGACTGGTTGGGATTCCGTTTGAATCTCTCAACTCGGATATTAACCAGTGGGTTACTAACTACTGGCAAGGGAGCCTTCACTGTCACAGGGCTAACAGGCATCTCGTATACCACAATTTCATCACTGTCTGAATGAAGCAAAGAACGGGTAGAGTTACATTCAGAAATTGAAGACAAAGAGAGCAGAGTCAGAGAACTCGATGGTTCGCCTAACAAGAAGCTGGGTTCTTCTTTCTTGAAGATCTTCCTTGAAGGTGGGCTTGTACTCCTTCGAGATAGACCAGCCCGTTGGAAGATACTTTCCCGTTTCTTCTTCTCTTCCTTGGACATGTCCTGATCTTCCTGGGTTAGCAACTGGCACTTGCCAGCCTCCAAAAGATCAAAACCCAGGCCAGCAGCAGCCAACACAGCCCCACAGCCTAGAAAGGCCAACTGACATTGTTTATACTGAGAGCCCCCACGCTTGAGGCTGTTGGTGGGAGTGAGCTGAGGAGTGCTTGTGCAAGAATTCACTGGCGTAGTCTCTTCATTAGGATCGCTCGAGTGGGTATCCCAGTCGTCATTCTTATGAAACGGGATGCAGAGGTATGATTGGTTAAATCCAGGGGCTTGCTGCATCTTGCTCTCTGTATCGTTCAAAGCATCGTTATCTTCGTTGTCTGAAATACAGTTGCACACACACACACAAAAACCTTTTAAACATACATATAATAAATACATATTGGTTAACTTTGCCATGTATGTGTATCTTGAAACATGGTAAAACAATAGAAATCTGAATTTTAATTTTAATAAGAGTACAAAATATTGGAACACTGTTCATTCAAGGAAGCACTTCAAAAGGCTACTTTTGGTTTAATAAATCCTCTTATTCTTTCTTACGCAACTATACTGACTCATGTATCTTTTAAAAGACAAGAGTTCTAAGAAAGTTGCAGGCGATTATCTAGGATAGAAGGGATATTCAATTGTTATAGATAAGGCTGAATTCCCTACAATGAATCAAAACTATAATACATTATGCTAATTGATCCAAGTTTGTTGAGAGGTGCCTAGGAACATACACAATCTGGTGTTTTCGTTACATTTCCTGGAAAGAAACAAATAATAATGAATGGTATATTGGTAAGCTCCAGATTTGATTTAAAAATATATCTTATAATTGTCACTAAAATATAGCTTCTAAACTGAAAAACCTCTGAAATCATATGCTCTTAAAAAGCTTCATTTGCTATTAGTTTAATTTCTGTGCACAATTCAGAGGCTTTTATTAAAAGCCAATAGGATGTTTTGGATCATTTGTTCTATATTAAGAGCTTTGATCATTTTTTCCCCAAGGGCCCCACATTTCTAACAAGTGTGACAGTTCTGGGGGAATGGGGGAGCTAAATATGTCCCAACTTGGCCAGTGAGGTAAACAGACTTGCTAAGTGACTTAAAAAAAATCATTAGAGATATTTGAGCAGCTTTTGTTTCTTTATCACAAACTAGCTGATTACCCGGCCTTGCTCGGGTTTTTTTTATTTTCCCCCCTCCTCCCTCTTCCTCCTCCTCCTTCCTCCTCTTCTCTTTCACCTTCTCCCTCTCCCTC
>JANHJO010000275.1:198715-209494 GCA_032468235.1 Pseudoxyrhopus heterurus
AGAGAGAGAGAGAGAGAGAGAGGGAGAGAGAGAGAGAGAGAGAGAGAGAAGGCAATATAAACAATGCACCTTTGCAAGAGTATAAATGACAAAGGCTACTCATTGCAATTGCATGAACATTTAGTCTAAGACTGGCTTTATGCCAAATCATCTGTATATGGCTAAACTAAATTGTCCAGCTTTGATTATTTGACTATGTTTTCTGTTGATTATATTACTAGGTTAGAGATTTAAACTTCCATAACTTCCTTGTGTAAAGTAGTCACAAAGAGTTGACAACCAAATACATATTTCTGAGTAGACTTTTCATTGTATTTCTGTGTATGAAAAGAACAAGATTATACTGCATCAGTGTAGAAATATTGTTTAAATATAACCTAAAAAGGGACATATAGGACATTATTTATGAATTTAGCTTCTATTTTTTATTTTATATTATGCATTTTATTGTTTTTATCTGTTTTATTGTAAACCATCCAAAAATCATCTATGTGAGGTGGATGCTATGTAAAATAAAAATCCTGTAACTTAACTTTTGTCAGTTGCAGCCAGGTCAATTTTACATTTGTAAGAACTGAATAGCTACAACTGAAAACAGATAGCTTTGTATCATTGAAAAGTGCTGCATTTAAGATTTTATTTTTGCCCCTAACACATTGCCAATTATAATGCTACAACTAAATGGTCTCAAAGCAACACTATGCATATTCTTTCCCACAGAAAGGCAAAGGGACATGGACAAAGAACTTTCTTTGTTTATTGTTATTTTCTTTAGGACAAGATGCATCTCAAAACCGAAATGAGGCAGCAATGTCAACATTACTGTAGTTTCCTTTTTCAGATTAATTCCTTTTGAGGTGGATATAAGTTTCCCATATATTGCATTTTTAATCTCTATTTTCTCTTGCAAATGTTTAAGCTATAAGAATGAAATGATTTGCAAAATTAGAATTTGAAAAGGAACGAAAAATGCCAGGTCTAGAATTCTCTTTCAAATATCTTGATTTCGGCAATAATGCATAACAATAATCTGAAAATATTGACAATTCCATACAAGACAAGCTAACGCTTTGTACTGCATTTTGCAGTATTAACACATTTCAGTTGCGGCCATTTGTTTACAAGGAAATACTACAAAAGTAACCTGACAGAAAACATCTTGGAATAAAAATCCAGATGAAAAACATAAATGCCCTCTGCTGAAGTTTTTAAACAAACGGAGCAAAAAACTGATGTGTTCATGTGTTGAGGCAGTAAGATCACAGGAAAAAGAAGGGGAAATCACAGAAGCTTTGACAGTTGGGACAAACCACTCAAATATAGTTTTTATCTTCATAGTAAGAACTGCTGAAATGTCCTCATAATGAATCAAATTAAAGAACACAGGAAAATCATCTTGCTAGTTTGTACTAAAATTGAGATTACACCTTTCATAATGACTTCAGAACAAATTACCTTTATTAAATAGATACTAAAAAGCCTGTGAAACTGGACCAGGTTACTATTGAGATTTAAGAGAAAGACATTGGGCATAAAGAGCATGGAAGTTACAAAGGAGGGGGGAAATGACCTATAAGAGCACTGATGTTACCTAGTTTGGGTAATGAAACAACAAAACAATCAAGCTTCGAGAGTACCAAGGTCCCTTCCAAAAATGACCCATTTAACAAGTAAAAGTACACAGCTGAAAAATGTTTCTCTCCTGACACCATAACACTCGTACACTGTTATCATTCTTTATGAAACTAGTATACACCCGACACTCAGCATCACTGGTTGTTATTCTTGGATGTAGAGTTTTCAGAGATGCAAGTTATATAGGAAAAAAACATCATTAGGTTGAATTTATATGACCTAGTAGTTTGAAGCAGTGGGGCATTGGATTATTTCATCTAAAATACAGAACAAGAATATGGGGAAGAATACACAATTCTCCGAGTTTACGGTGGTGTTGGGATCAAGAAAGAGCATAAAGATGGGGGGGGGGGGCGATAAACATCAATGGGGTACAATATAGCCACACCCCTTCCTTAGATCCCTCCGGAAGTATCTGATTGTCTTCTGCAAAACATAAGCAAGATCGCGCCTATTGCAGTCTCATTCAGATGGGAGAAATGCCATCCCTGGACGAAGTTTCAAAGACACGAATCAAGAGTGTCCCCATTCCTACCGAAGCGACAAGCATGCAGCCTACACGCACGACCCATCTACCCCCTCCGCAAACTTCTTCAGCACAAGGCAAACTGAGCCTCCCCTGGGTCGTAGCGCAAGGGGAGGAGGATGCCCAGTGGTCGTCTGTATGGGCTTATGCACTGAAAATGGGGGGGGGCTCTTCCCCGAAGCCCCCAGCATCCACAGGGCATTAAGCCCGGCTCGGGCGTCTTCCTGAACGGCCCCCCCCCCCCCACGCACATACATCCCGAGCCCTCCTTTCTTACACTGGATGGGCGGACTAGCAGCCTGGAGATCCGATCTTCTCCCTTCCTGGAGGCGGAGGCGGCGTCCGCTGTTGCTGCCCCCGCTGCTGGTCACGTAGTTGCTGGGGAAGATGCCGACGCGCTGGTCGATCTGGCCCGTCCACCAGCCTTCGTCGCCGGATACCTGCGAGTCCCTGGAGAGCACCTGCACCACGTCGCCGGGACGCAGACTCAGCTCGTCCTCGCCGCACGCCTCGTACTCGAAGACGGCCGTCCAGAGGCCGGCCCCGCCGGCGCTGTTGCCCGAGGCCGCGGCTTCCGCCTTCCCCCAAGCGGGGCTGGCCGTCGACGCCGCCGCCGCTCCCTCCCCTTCAGCCTCCCCCGGCAGCGGCGGCTGAAGGGGGCTGCGCGGGAGGAGGAGAGGAGGAGGAGGAGGACGGAACGGCTCCTCCATTAGGGGGCAGGGCTGCCCGCGGGGAAAGCTGCCTATAGCTCATGCGGCTGCCGGCTCCCGATCAACCCTTGAGGGAACGCCGAGGCCGAAGCCGCGCCACAGCCCTCCGCGGAGAAGAGACGCCGCCCAGGAGTCCCTCCACAGCCACATCGCGCGCCGCCGGGGCCGCCGACCGCACATCCTAAGCCACCTGATTGACCGGGCAAGCTTGGAAGAGGGGAGGAGGGAGGAGCGTCCGGAAAACCCCGCCTTCCTGACCGGTTATCCCTGGGCTCCCATTCGCTGTTAAGGCAGTCCTTCAATCTCCTCCCTTACCTGATTGAAGATCGGCGGCGCCTTAACGGCATCCTGCCTCCCTGTTTAGCCTCTCCGCCCCGTTTCCCCCCCCCCCTCAGCTGTCTCGCACGCGCTTTAAGTCGTCCTTCCTATTGGGCGGCTCCCTCAACGTTCCCTTGGATCGGATTGAGCGTCAATGCGGGAGCTCAAGGTTCTGTCGTTGCTAGGTGAGAAGGCTGCCTTTTGCCTTCGGCGCGAGTTCGCGCGCGTTCTTGCCGAGGTCGTTGCTTGCGAATGAATGGGCGAGGATAAAGGGAGGGAAACGGCTGTCCTTATTCTGAAGAGCACTTCTTCGCTTGCTCCTGGCTAATTTACGGGGTTCTCCGGTTCTATGTTGTATAGTATTCCGAAGTGCCAGTTGTGTCGGCTAGACATGCAAAACGGCCCTTACGATGAGCATCTTTTCTTTTTCAAAGTAACCTTTTGGCTCTATCGGAACTGTTCTGTCTCTTCCCTTGTTTCTGGCAACCAAGTGGGGCTACCTGCCTTTGAAAGAAACCAGTCACAAAATTGAGCTGGGGCTAAGTGCGACCGCCCAAAATCGATGGGAGTCAATTGATCGTTTTATGAGATAAATGCACCTATCAGTGTATTTCCAAGGCCAATTTACAGTGCTATAATTTAAAAGCAAAGTCTGGTCGCTATTATTCTCGGGTTGCAATTCAATTGTATCCCTAGGGAAAAAATTGTGAGGTATGTAACACATGTAAATAGAGAAATGGATCCTAATAAAAGTGTGGGTTTTTTTGTTTGTTCAAATCAGTTTTTCTGAGTTCTGCTGGCATAGCTTTCCTAGCAAGCTACTTCAATAATCTTAAATACAAGCAAGATTGCTGCCTGACTAATACTAGCATGGCACTTCAAGCCAACATAGCAATTTGTTCCCTGAAGTAGGAAAATAATGGCTGAAATGTTCAAGTTCAGATCATCTCAGTGGAGCATTTTTCTAGTTGCTGTGTATTGTTAGCTTGTGAGTTACCATACTGTGTAAATAATGGGATATCTTTCATTGAACAAACCAACCAAGTACATGCTGATCAATAAATCATGATTAAGATCCCATGGCTTAATATGTGGAATGAAGCAGCCACTTTCAACTGAGTTTTGAACTAAATGGTCAAGCTATTCACCAGCACAAGCCATAATTTGATGATTATGTCTACCAAAAGAAATTGCAACAATGACAAAACAATTTTTCTGCCCCTGGCAACCTCCAGACAGCAGGTTAAAGCAGCATACTTATCCTGTCTGTCTTATCCTGAAGTACAGCTGTGAATCTGCAATGTGCTGATGAGATCTATCCAAATGGATAAATGATGCTTCCTAGCAGCAAGACTGAATTCTGTGGTACCCATTCTATTCTAGAGTGGAAGATCAGATTATGAGCTTGATCATTCTTCCCCTACAATTACACTTTAGTTAAATAAGAAACAATTTAATAGTTAGATCTTATAAAATCTAACCATATGCATAAACTTAACTATATTTCATATAATTATTTAATATTTACAGTTAAATAATTTTTGAAAAACATTGAGTGTGATATTGCATTTTTCCTCTCATTGTAATATTTGGGGGCCAAACCAGAAACAACATGGATATCCTGTGCTTTACCAAATATACCTTCTTTAACTCTAAGCAAAAAGAGGAGACAAACTCTTTCAGTTAAAGTTTATACAGAAAAATCTCAATTTAACAGACCATGTTGGGAATCCAAAATTCCATTACTTGTATAATTTCATAATTGATTTTTTATATCTCTGTGGAGGGGCATGATGGCTTAGCAGTTAAAGACACTAAACTCGTCAGCTGGAAAGCTGATAGCCCAGGTTCGAAACCCAAGCATCACATGACGGGGTGAGCTCCCATTACTTACCTCAGCTCCTGCCAATCTAGCAGTTCAAAAGCATATAAATGCAAGTAGATAAATAGGTAAAAATTTCAATGGGAATGTAATAGTGTTCCATGTGCCTTGATGTATAGTCATGCTGGCCACATGACCATGCAAGTGTCCCTTGGCTAAGAAACAGATGAGCACCAGCGGCCTAGAGTTGGACACAACTGAAAAGAAGAAATCTTTATCTTTACAATCTCTATAAATTAAATGTTGTAAATTGACACAAATGACAAATAGCTATCAATTGTCTAATTATACAAATTGACACAAATGATATAAAATTACATCACTTGCCCAGATTGCTTCATAAGTAACAGGCTTTGTTAAATGATGGGTGATGTCTAATGAAAAATTGACTATTGCTCCCAAAATCTCCTAAACCCAGTGCCATTAAATCAAGTGTTCACTTCACTTCTACTGAAAATAAAATGGCATTATCAGGATGTTTTTACAAAGAAAACTCCTGGTTAGGATACTGAGCATCAGTACCAATGTTTTCATTGTATTGTATTCAAACTTTGAATTCAAAAATCTTAGAAAGCTTTAACAGGAATTTGATGGTCAAATATCTCTACCTAATTTCTAGTAAAAGGTTATGAATCAGGATTGGGCTTGGAACCATAATTTGTAAGCAAGATGAGCCTACACATCAGCATATCATTTGTATCATTAAAAAAAACCCCGTTTATTTCCTTTAAACTAGATTAGTGTAAAAAATTGTACTGTACCAGGATTGAATTGAAGAGCAATGTCTCCAATGTTGTATGTGACCAAGAGATGGCAGCACTGATTCACTGGAAGCTCTCTCTTTCTTTCACTTAAATTGGTGAAGAGTTGTTGGGGGAAAAGCTTGTGTTGCTCTAGTTCAGTGGTGTCAAACTTATGCTGTGTGTCCGACGTGGCACAATGAGCCCTCCCTATGGGCACGCGACCTGTCGCCCCACTACACATGCCTCCCGCCTTTTTCGGTGTGAAATGGGCCCTCCCACCGCCCCTGCGCTATACTCATCTTTGTGTCCTCTTCCGAAGCACAGCTGATTTGCGCGGCAGCATGTATCAGCTGTTTTTCAGCTCTGGGGGATCGCGTGCGCATGCGCAGTGGGTGGGGGGGATCAGGCATGCATGGTGTGGGCAAACACGCACATATGCACGCACATGCGCACTTTTAGCACCTAACTCCGAAAAGGTTCGACACCACTGCTCTAGTTCATAAAATGAAAGCTTGTAATTACTATTCCTCAATTTAAGCAATCCACTATGAGACGTATGTTTTAACTGCTTGAAGAATTGAAATTTTCCAGCAATTGTTGTCATATTATAAGGAAAGCAAGAAATTTTTTCAAAGCATCATAGGAACCAACAAACCACCATTATGATTCAAAAGAAAAAGAATATCATCACAAAGCTTCACGTAAAAACAAACAAAGAAACATGCTTTGGTAACTCATGATTACAATTTTTGGTGAGCAGAGGATTTTAATAGATTTTATTGAACTTGACACCAATAACAACTCATTGCTACATTGCAAACCTCAAAATCTGAAACAAGATCAGAAGTACAAAAATGAAATTATGTTGGATTTCATCATCTATTCACCATGTAGTCCAGATTTGGTATCATTCAATTTTCACCTTTTCATATAAGGAATTCCTTCATGGGCCTCTGACTCAAATGCAGAGGTAGAAAGGACAGTCAGAAACTGATTGAAGAAACAAAATGTGGAGTTATTTGTGATGACTTCAAAAAGTTTTCTATCACGGGAATATATATATGAAATGATTATATGGAGTTAATACAGGCAACAAAAGAGCTCTTTTTAAGAATTATTTTATTTCATTTATTGAAATAAATAATAAAAACCCTAATCTTTTAAAAACTAAAATGATTGGAAACATTCAACTCTCATAAAAAGTAAACTACTTGATAAATCACTGCAGACCATTCTTGCCTCGGCATATTTATTAATTAGTCTAGCTCAGACCAGGGCATTTTATGATCCCCAGATCACATCTGGCTCTTTGGGTATCCCTGTCCAGCTCATGTGAGATCAATCAGAAATTAGAAATTAAATGTAAATAAGTATATCATGCACACAATTGCATTATTTTTATTTTGAAGGCAATTCCTTTTTTAAAAATTTATTATGTGCTTACATGCATGCATTCCTATGCACCTTTACAGCCCTTTTGGTCTGGCGCTCCACAACTGTCCCAGTTTCGCATGTGACCCCTTGAGAAAATTAATTGCCCATATTTGATCTGGCTGTAGGCCTGGACTGGCTTTCTCTATAATTTGCTCTCAAAGAGACAGTGCAAGAACCTCATATTTCTAGTAATTTTCCAATATTTGTTTTTGCCCATTGTTTCTAAACTCAGCAAAGTCACCTAAGTGAGATGGATAGTGTAGAAATTTGATAAACTAATAAATGGAAGTACAATTCTTCTAACCAGAAGTATCCACTAATTTCCATTAAACTCTGTGTGATGACACAGAAAGGAAACATATAGCTGTCAGATTGCTAAATAAAGATCACATGTTTTACACTCCTGGAAACCTAACCTAATTTTGAGCAGCTTTGCAATGAGTTTTACTGATTCTCATCCATTGCCTTTCTCCATATATCTCTATTTCTCCATCAGATAGCTCATATTTATTTCTGAGCTCATATTAAATAAAACTATATACCAGTTAACAAAGCAAAGGATCTTTTCTTTGTAATGTCTTATTTTTTAATATTACATCATTATGCTCCACTGACTTTTCTAAAATCTACCAGTTCATTTGGCATTACTTTCTCTAAGTGTGAATCTCCACATCTTTGTATTATCAAGCATAATACAAAGCATAAATTTATTTATATGAATGAAACAGTTCAATAATTTATACATTTCCCTGCATCTCACTTTTTTGGAATAAATATATAAACTGATCTATGTACCTATCTGTAATTCAGTCTTGTTTCATATTTGTTGACATAGAACTGTTAACTTCCTCTTTGTTTATAATAATTCAATGGGTATTTCATCTCCGTTTGGTGATTAAATGTCCTATTTGATAGCTAAAGAACTTTCCTCAAACAAGCATTGGATAAAATATCCTAAGAAACAGATCAATAAGAACATAGATTAGTGTAAATGTGTATGGGATAGCCAATAATTCTAATATACCATCCCATCATTTAATGGATTATAGCCATCTATAGTACATATTATATTGAGTAATGCCCTTTCTGAGCATTATTGCCATGCCAAGCCCTGAATAATAAATCCTGGTACACTTAAGTTCACATATGCCTAAAATTTAATTTCTACCTTGATAATTTCAAGATTTCTTTTTCACTTTTTATATGTTACAGTATGTCCCTCTTTCAAACCTTGCAACATTGGTGATTACATTAGCTTGTGTCTAACCATATAATTACTTCCAGATCTACTTATGCAAGTTCTGAAATAACTAGAAGAATGGTTTAACTCTAGCCAAGCACAGGCTGTCTTTGGTAGCAACATAGAAATGTGTATTTTGTTCCAAATCGAAAAGGACTTCTCTTATGTGGATTGCTTTCCCTCATGCTCCCTAGCCACTTTTCGGATGAACAGATTTTTAGGAAATATTCACAAAATTAGGATCTGTGAGAATTGCACAGATAAGTAATGTTATTGTAGATGCTAGGCAGACCCAATTATGTAAAAAACGGTTCCTACAAAATTGAAAGATCTGTATATGTTGAGAATTAAATCCCAATATTTTCTTTCTTACCACCTTGTTGTAATGGACTGTTTGTAGTCTATTTGGTTTCTGAGAGCACACACTGTGTTTTCCCAGGCATTGTATTTCTCAGTGCCAGCTCCCGTCTTTATTTGGATAGATGGAACTCCACCTGCCCTTATGGATTCCTCTTAAGTTCAGCCCCCCCCCCCCTGATTTTGCTGGTGAAAGTAACCTTACAAGGAGTTCCTACTCTCATAGCTCTAAAGTTAATGAAACCATTGAGCCTTCCTGTCAATCAAAGTAATGATCACCTGGTAAGATGTGTTTTAATTAACATCGTCCCAGTTTGCAAGCAAACTGCCATTCGTTTTTGGTTGGGGTTACACAATACCCTGAACAACGAATTAGTCAGCCATAATTTTGCATAGCATGCCATACATCATGCAAATCAGAAAGCTGGATTGAATAAACCATGGTTAATTACAGGCAAATCGATACAGATCTGCTATGTGAATCTCAATACCAGACTATGGCCCACAGTAGATTTTACAACCGTAATATAGATAGATAGATAGATAGATAGATAGATAGATAGATAGATAGATAGATAGATAGATAGATAGATAGATAGATAGATAGCACTAACTCAAAATGGTTTTTTTTTTGAAGATCGAATACAGCTTTGTCAGCACGCCGCGAAGCAAGAGTGGGGAAGAAAGTCTCGTTACTATGACACCAAGGGACGCTTTCGGCTTTCCTGTTCTCGCAAGAATTGGCCATCCCGCGAGAAGGGACGAGCGGGCGTAACTTCTTAATAACTCCTGGTCCCACCTTCTACAATCGAACTCACGCTGTGTTCCCTTCAGTTTTTCTTTGCCGGGTTGCTCTTCTCCAAAAGCCAATGACACTTCGGCACAGTATTGTACCGCAGTGCTTGTGGATCAGGGACCCACATCGCCCGATTTCACAGTCGCAGCGAGCTGCTAACTGCCCACCAACGCTGTACGCTGCCTTGCGCATAAGCGTTTTCCTCAGCACAGAGAATGTCTATGGAGATTCTCAGTCATCTAGGTCACGGTTGTCCCCAAAGGTGGTTTTTCTAGAGGCAACTGAAGAAAAAGAAAAACCAGAAAGTCCAGTTGAAAAAGCACATTTGGGACATTCAGACTCTTACGTTCTCCGGGGAAAAGGGTGATAGCACTGCGGTCCAAATCGCCAAACCTCAAGTGTCTGCGAACTAATTGCCATTTGTACTTCGCATTACAAGCCGCTTGGTCGACAACGGCGCCCTAGGAAAGTACACAACTCCCGGCCCTGACAAGCGAGCTGCTCTTGTATCCCTTTTTCTAGGTTCTAGTTTTTCGCAATTTCCGACACCTTTTGCATTTTTAGCAATCCTCTAAAATAAATGCCCCCCTCTCCCCCCATTCCCATTCTTTCAGCAATGTTAACGGCTGAAGACGCTCCGATAGAGAAGACAGCAGATGCAATCCAAAGCGACTAGAGTTCTGCTGCTTTGGCTGTGGACAGCCTTGCCAAAGGCTTGACTCTCTGCCACCTCGCTGGCCAGGCGGTGGGCTTCTCCAGCGATCTAAGTAAATATCTGGCAATTTGGGGACATCAACGCAGGCTAAAAAGTCCAAACCCAAGGAAAACAGCGTTTGTGGCTGGAAAGGAGCTCCAAGAAAAGACCCTCCATCCCTGCTTCATTCGCCTGGGGCCGAGAATAAGCGTTTCTTTCGCGCGCCCTCCCTTTGCGGCTCTGATTCACTCCACTTCGGCAGCCGAACCGAAAATGCCGCCGCACCTTCCGTTCGCGCAGCGGGCGGAGAATCCACGTTGGGCGCTGAGGTCGCGTCGGCTGCCGCAAGGGTTGCCGGTCCATAGGCGGGCGGGCGGGCGGTCCGGGGCCCGGACGTAAGATGGCGGCGGCGTTGGCCGGGGGGAGGAGGAGGAGGAGGAGGAG
>JANHJO010000275.1:219047-232815 GCA_032468235.1 Pseudoxyrhopus heterurus
CTCTGAAGGATGGAAGGCTGAGTCAACCTTGAGCCTGGTGGGATTCAAACTGCTAAATTGCAGGCAGCTGGTAGCTACATACTAATTACTCAGTACTTTAGCGTTCATGGTTATTTTTATTTTATCATCATTTGTTTTAGTTTATTGAGGATCTGTTACTTCCTTTGCTTTTTGTCAACTTCCAGGATTTTAATATCATACATTTGTTACCACAACATCATACATTTGTTGAATTCTTTCAAAGTGTTTCTTTTTTTATTTACATAATTTGTTGAAGTTATTCTGGCAATGAAACAGCTATTTTTGTTGCTATTCTCTGCAGTTGTTTAACTTTGGGCTGATTGGATTCTGTGAATCATTGTATTTGGATGTATTACTAATTGCAGTTATTTATGCATTGTTGTTATGAGTGCTATTATAATCATTCACATTATTTAAAATTCCAAAATATAATTTATGAGAGGAGCAAAAATAACACAATGATTTGGGGGCGAGCAATTATATGATTAATTTGCAGTAGACAGTATTGCAGTAGACAATAGCTTAAAATTTTCTGTTTACAAATTAATCTTTTAAAAAAATGTTTTTTAAAAAGCTTAAAAGTACTATTCCTATTCTATTAATAAAGGGGATTTCAGGTATTTACTCCAGTTATCCCAATTTCGCCTAAGAAGGTAAATTACTGGTGCAACTCATTTGGTTATTTCTTTCATTTTAGATTGGATCAGGTTTATCTCGTCATGGAACTGCAGCTACCATTAAAGGTAATGTTCTAATTTTCATCTTTGAATAACCTCAGAAGATGCATTGGTATTAAAAGGATTTTACATTACATTGTTGATAGGTAAAAATAAAACACAAGATAGAGAAAAATTCTTATTGATCCTTGATTTTGACAAAAAAATACAGAGTATCTTTACTTTAAACTTTAATTTTTTTAACCCTAAAATTTATATCTCAGGAATTCTTTCCCTTTGCTTTCCTGTTGCAGTAGCATGCTTCTTCCGGGATTGAAATCTATTATTCTAGAATGTCTTCCAAAGTATTTCCAAGTAGAAACTGGTTTGAACTTTCACAGCTCTAGTTATCTTATGTTCAATGATATTTATAGACCATATTCATGCCTTTGGCAATATAGCCAGTAATTAAAGATGATATTGCAATAGTGGTGAATATCTGTAGCTTGGGTGTAGGATGAGAATGGAGGTTCATTCTCTGAATTTGTGGGCTGGTTTCTGAATGTGTTGTTACCAGGCTAGGTAACATCTTCAGTGGAATTTAGGAATCCCTAAATTCTACTGAAGTTGTTATCTAGTCTGGTAACGAAACGTTTAAAAACCAACTCACAAACTTGGACAACAAACCTCCACTCTCAATGATGGTATTATTTCATCTTAAGCTCTGTAATAATTCTTGTTTCCTAATATAGTTAAATGAACTACCAATCCAATCTCTCTAGTGCTTCTTTAGATCACAACTTCCATGTTCATAAAGTTGGAATAAGTCAGGTCAGGCCATACAGGTTTTCCCTCCTTGCAATATTATTTGATGCACTAAATCTGTTTCAGTCTTTGGTTAAAGTTACTTTGGTGTTTCATTTGAAAATGTAACCGTTTATTTCTTTATGCAAAGATATAAAGTTTTACATTTCACTTAGTTGAGCCTGCGGTGGTTTACAGTAATACCATATAAATAAAACACAGCTAATGCCTCAAAATGAACTAATGTGCATCATCAGCATTCAACTGCTTTGGAAAATAATAAAGTCTTAACATTTATCTGAAAAACAAGTAGTTAGGGACATTTCCTAAATTAGGAGAAAGTATAGAGGATTTCAGGGCTTGGGGCCACTAAGAAGACATTTGGTGATTTCCCATCTTCATCACTTCACATGGGGCCAGGACCTTCAATTTAGTTTCCTTTAAATAATGCATAAAATGAGCCAAATCTTCTTGGGGATATAATGTTGAATGAACTTGTTTTGTTGATATAAGGAATTACATTAAAACATGTCGTTAGTCCCTGCTGATTGCTCCGTGTCCTCAGTGTGTGTGATTTTGTATGCAAGAATGGATTCAGGAATTACAGGTCATTAGTATCATTCAAACAGTGCATTTAGAGGTGTTCCTTGCTGCTCTTTCATTCTTATATGAAGGGTGAGGTTTATTTTGGTTTTAAGGATGTACTGACCATTTTGGATTTCATTTGCAATATATACCCTCACCATATCATATTTGAGAATCATTTTCGTGCTGTCCTCTTATAGGGATTATCTGGGGTTGTTCCCTGGAAATAGTAAAGTAAGCCCTGTATATGATGAGGTCTCACAGATTGCAACTGGCCTCCCTGTTGTAAATTCTGCAGTTTCTTGAATAGTGGATGTAACACTAGCAAACTCTCTTAGTCTTCCATGATGTGTCTTTTCTCTCATCAGTTTCGTTGTTGCACAGGCATATTAACCAGCAACATAATGTAATTTAATATGGTGGAGATGCCATATTATCTTTTGGTTTTCTTAGTTGTGCTATCACAGTGTAGTCCTACATCAATACAACAGGAGTATGCACAGTGTCCCTGCTGATGTAGTGTACTAACAGATTCGAGTATACAATTCAGATCATTATAACTATGTAGAGAATTAAAAACACTTCTTAAATTCTATTTTATTTTAGGCATATAGGGTGGTGCTTTCTGAGCTAACACATTATTTTTACTACTTAGGTGATACAGACACTGCAAAGACTTCTGATGATATCAGTCTGAGTCTTGGTCAGAGTTCTAGTCTTTGTAAAGAAGAGAGCGAAGAGCAAGGTATGTATGTATGCCTTGTTCAACCTGTTACGTGTTATATCCACGAATACTTTTTTAGTAAAACAAATAATAACTGTCTTAATTTTGTATTTGCAAAATAATAGTCATTTAACTGTAGCTTGCTGTATTAACATCATTTTATCTGTTATATAATCAAGCCTAAAGTTATGGAGATTACATCTGAAGCCTTTTGCTATTCAGAAGTCTTTTAATTTTTTTTCTAGCAAACCTCAGAGGGTGTTAGATGTGTCATAAGTATTTTTCTCTGTGGATTCATATGCTAGTGATATGAATCTTAATGAAAGTAGCTTGGAAAGAGTTAGAATTAAACACTTTTTAAAAAAAAAAAAAGACTTTTCTACAACAAACTTGATGAAGTGATTTTCACACATATCCATATGTTGTATTTTGCATGCTTCCAGATCTGCAGTCAAATGAGCTAATGCGCTTAGCATAATATTCATGCAATATTAATGACTTGTTTTTGTTATCTGGACTTATCAAAACTGATTGCTTACAATATTTTTTATTCACATTATTTTATTATTTAACTATGGGAGCACGATGGCTCGGTGGTTAAAGATGCTGAGCTTGTCAGCTGGAAAGCTGACAGCCCAGGTTCGAGACCCGAGCGCCAAATGACGGGATGAGCTCCTGTTGTTTTCAAAGCTTCTGCTCTTGATAAGTAAGGGACTGCATTTTCAATTTCCCTCATACACCTATGATCCCCATCTCTGCCCTTTTGACTGCTGCCCACCAAGCTGGGCACTGTGGCTCAGGGCATCTTGGTTCATCATGACTCGGTGGCTGTAGGAAGGGCATAGATGGGGAAAGATAGGTGGTTGGGGGGACTTGCAATATTTTTGTGGTTATCATTGCAGGCGGGCCCCAAGCACCCAAAATTTGATCATGTGACCACAGGGATACTACAACAGCTGAAACCTGGAGACTGGTCAGAAATCCCTTCAATAGGCCACTGTAACTTAGAATGGTCACATGGTTGTAAACTAAGAACTACCTATACATTGTAAAATACTTACAATGTAGAATACTTATTCTATTGATCCTTGCATTAATTCCATATAATAGTTGTCTTGGTTATCATTGTTTAGGGTTTTGGTAGACTGTGATATTCTCATGCACAGATTTTCTGAATGATGAATAACTAAAAAAATGATAAGGATTGTGGATTTTAGTCATATTTGTTAGAGCAAATTCTATATTGACACATTAGCTGAAAAAGAAATCTAGAATAAAAGATACTTTATAGCAGTGAGAGTAATATGCAAAATTCTTAATTTTGTTTCATTTTTAAAAAAAACAGATTTGACAGCTGATCGGAAGACTTTTCATCTGGTCTCCGTTGATTCCTTTGTATCCATTCAGCCCTCATTGTCAACTGCACAGGAGTTATCAAGGGACAGTACTGATAAAGTGTGCCTTCCTAATCAGCATATAGATCCTTCTGTGTCTAATGCATGTGACACTGAAATGGCTTCTCTTGTCCCTTTGCATTCACACTCCTACAGGAAAGATCATAGACCACGAGGTGTGCCAAGGACTTCCAGTTCAGCTGTTGCATTTCCAGATGTATCATTAAATGACTTTCCTCTCTATCAGCAAAGGCGGGGTCTGGATACTGTCAGTGAATTAGAAGCTTGCAAGCCTCGAACAGGATCCAAAGAATCATTAGCTGAGAACTCATGTATTTCTGGTGTATTTCAACTAGATGATATTCTAAAATGTAGCAGTCCGCAGTTGCTAGTCAAAAGCAGCAAGAGTAAATCTCTACAAGCAGATAAAAGTGTGGATAGCCTGAGAAGCCTGAGTACAAGAAGTAGTGGCTCAACAGAGAGTTATTGTAGTGGGACTGACCGAGACACAATCAGTACTGTCAGCAGCTACAAAAGTGAGCAGACAAGTTCTACTCATATAGAAAGCATGTTGTCGGACCACGAGGTGTCACCTAAAGAAGAGAAAAAAAGCAGCAAGAAAAAAGACTATGCTGTTGATTCTGAGGACTGTCATATTGCTATTAACAAAAGGACGAGCAAGGAAAGAACTATAGTTGAAACTAACACCAGCAGTTGCATTCAAGTAGAAGAATGCCTGAATGCATCAGAGGAGATGCACAATCAGAGGGCCCTTAGTACCTCTGCTTCAGAAGAAGCAAATAAGAACCCTCATGCTAATGAACTAACCACACAAGCAGAACCCTCTCCCGGAAACCCTACTGTGAAAAGAGATGAACATAAAGAGAAATCTTCCGTAGTTGACTCAAGAACTTGTAAAGAAATGGTAGAAAAGCAGAAGGAGGGGGATGTGCGTCCTAAATCATGTAGCTTAATCCATCGGACAGCTTCAGTTCAAAAACCCAGCAGGAGAAGGACAGGGAAAAAACGGGCGAGTAGTTTTGACACAAGTCGACACAAAGAGTATATTTCCTTCCGAGGGGTATCTGCTACCAAGCCTCACAGTGCAGGTTTTTGCCATGATGAAGACTCAAGTGATCAAAGTGATTTGAGCCGAACTTCAAGTATGCAGTCAGCCCACCAGTTCAGCAGTGATAGCTCTTCCAGCACAACTTCTCATTCATGCCAGTCTCCTGAAGGAAAATTTAATGCCCTAAAGACAAAATATATTGCCAAAGAGAGAGGCACAGACTTGGAAAATTCTTACAAAATTCACTTGGGCACTGATGCGATTGTCAAAAAACATTCAACCCGACAGACTCACAGTACAAACAGTGCCAAGAGTCGTACCAGGGTATTAAGCTTGGATAGTGGTGCAGTAGCCTGTTTGAATGATCCAAATCTAATGATGCCAGATACAATAAAACAACTAACAACTTCTAAATCTGACTTAGAGGCCAAAGAGGGAGAGGTGCTTGATCAGCTATCTCTGTTGGGAAGGGCTTCACAACTAGAATCAGTCACTCGCTCTAGAAATAGCTTACCAAACCAGCCTATATTTACTGACAGAGAAGATCAGGAGAAGGGAAGCATTGGTAAGTAACTGGAATACTTAGATGTAGCACTGCCTGACAGTGTGGTTGTTCTCTACATGGTCTACATTGGCTTATAAGAAATTTCAACTTCTTGCAGGTCATCTGTATTTTGGGTGTTTTACATTTTGAGATTATTTTATGCTAATGTTATTTTGAGTTCAATTAGCATTAAATACTATTTATAGTACGGCATTACTATTGCTAATATTGGATCCCTCAACACGAACTAAGACAGATTGAACAAATACAAACTACAGAATTATTGAGGTCAAATGGGCACATTGGAGAGTTGAAAATGTATTGATGCTTTCACAAAATGGATGTCTTGGCAGACCTTATCACAAATATCCATTTGTCAAAAGACAAACTGGTGAAGTTGTTCCCGGCTATCAAAGAATATAATCCGTACTACCTCAGGTTATCATTTATTTTCTGATCTAGTGAGCACAGTTCCAAATAAAAAATTAGTTAAAGCTATCAATTGTATTAATTTTCTAAGAATTGCTGTGATTATGGTAAATGAGAACAATATTATAGCCTAAGTGACAGCCAATTGCAGCCTACTAGTGCCAAAAACATCTATTTTAAAAAGCCAGGCAGGATAGGGAATCTGACAGGTGTCCAGTGAGGTATCTGTAGACATCGATACCAAATATATGATGCTTTGTATTTGTTGTCTAGTAAAATACTTACTTTTATCATGTTTCATCTGTAATAATGAGGTAAAGTTGACCATACTTCCATTCTACTTCTTAAAGCTCTTAAATATGTGTAACATCTTTCCTTTCAATTTTTTCTGTTACATCTCTTTGTGCTATTGTCATGACTGAACAAACCACAGATTTCTTTTCTTTTGTACTGTAGTACCATCTGGCCTTTTTGTGAGTCCCATAAGTTAGCTCTTGATATGTGTGTGGTTTCTTCAATATAACAATTCCTGTATTGCTTTCATAATCACCAAATATTCCAGTGGAACATGGTCGCAATGTATATTTTAATGCTGAATTAGTGCAAGTGTTAAACATATTAATTTCTTCTAAAGCATTTTCAAATATATATTTTTTGCAGGAGATTTAAGATCCATTTGGTTTCTTGAGGACAATGAAACCAGCTCTTTGCCCTCTCAGTATATTGGCCAATGCTTCTGAAGATCAAGGAGATTTTTCTTTTTCTAAAGTGGCTGTTATTTGATTCTTTAAGCACATTAGGGATAGTTAACTATTTAGCTTGATAGGTCTACTCAAGTTCTACTTCAGGTCACTTTTAAACCTACTTGACAGTCAACCAAGTTGAAGTCTATTAGTTCAGATAGTCCTCGACTTACAACAGTTCACTTAGTGACCATTCAAAAATACAACAGCATTGAAAAAAAGTGACTTATGACCATTTTTCACACTTAAGATCGTTGCAGCATCCCCTTGGCCATGTGATTTACATTTGGATGCTTGACAGCTGACTCACATTTATGACGGTTGCAGTGCCCCCTGATCATCTTTTGCAACCTTCTGACAAGCAAAGTTAATGGGGAAACCAGGTTCACTTAACAACCGTGTTACTAATTTAACAACTGGTGGTGATTCACTTAACAAATGTGGCAAGAAAAATTGTCAAATGGGGCAAAATTCACTTTAAAAATCTTTCACTTAGCAACATAACTTTTGGGGTGGATTGTTGTCATAAGTTGAGGACTGCCTGTAGTAGCAACATATCACAAGCATACTAGTACCTTCCAGCTTAGAAATTCTTGCAAAATAATTATGTTTTGTATAAACCTGAACTTCCATATAAATTTGCCAATGATCAAAACACAACTTAGAACAATAGAGTGGCAGAAAGAAAAGCATTTCCAATTGACGGTTCTGATTTGTAAGCATTTCCTCACTAGTATCTTGAATGTTTTTAAGAATAAATAGTGCCAGCGAATATAACTTACAACTATAGCTTATACGTTATAACTATAACATATTATAAATAATATAATACTGGTATGCTCTTCTATTGGTATAACTTGACCAATTAATATAGCTGTTAATAGAAATCCCAAGGGAGAGGGTTTCTGATAACTTATATTGACTGGCTGTTTGAGTTTAATTAGCATAACATGTTTATATATACTGTATGTATATATATATATATTTGTGTGTGTGAGAGAGAGAGACTTCTTATATATTTGAATTTTATCCCACTTTGTTTATCAAAGTAGTTGATGCTTCATGTCAGACTATTCTGTACCTTATGGTTTTAAAAGAAAGAATCCAGGAGACAAATGCTGGCAATCTTCTTTTAATTATACACAGAAATCCGAACAGCAGTGAATGGTATGTTAAATTAAAGCTAGTGTCAAATAAACCAAATAGGCATGTCTTCTATTTAAACAATAAATGTCATAAACTGAGATACTATTATCCAATCAGAGAAGTCCTCCCTTAAACTATGATTTATTGCAGCCAATCAGATAGCCTCGTGTGGTTCCTTAACATTGGGTAATATGCTAGTCTGGATTAACTATTTCTTCCTCTGCCAGGCACATTCGCTGTGTCTGGCTTGTCGGGGCCGGAACCAGACTGACACTTCATATTTAAAGTATTTGCAGTTAAATGGGAAGGCAATCACTATGAAATATTTTTAATAATTGAACAAAATATAAGTACAAACTAACATCACAATCAGTGATGCAGAAAGGCTTATTTTTCATTTTTATTTTATCATAAAGAGATATAGCAAATAGAAATGTTAACAGCCTTTGCAATACAGTTTGATTAGTTGTTTTGCGAACCGAAATGCCTTGAACTGGAAGGGCATCATGATTCCCAAGTCTTTGCATTACCTAAAAATGAATGTTGTTTTCTTTGTAAATCATATAATAGTAGTGTCCCAGACTTGTTTGTTAGTCCTTAGCATCATTTAAAAAAAATAAAATGTATCTGTTCATTTTTAAGAAACAACTGCAGATCAATTTTATTATATCATGTTGGAATGCAGTGGTTTCTAAGGTTTTTCAGAACCAAAAAATTGCTATTCTAGCAATTATCAGAATTGATAATACAAAGAGGCTGAATTTAAAGTAGAATTTTTTTGCATTTATGATATATTTGTTTTCTTCTCATATCTTAATTATTAAGAATACTACTCCAGTTAAGTTGTTCCTGTGTTCATCTAATTAATAAAATATCAACTTCAATTTGATCCTCCAATTTCCACTTTTTTGCTGATTAGATCCAAATGTAACAGTGGTAACAGGCCAGGTTAGGTTATGGAGAATACTGTGCTGTTTTGTGTGACTTTTTCCATCATGAGTCAATGAGGGCTTGTCAAGTGTAACTTGAGCTAATTATTGTTAGCAAACACACTAACCAGATCTAGGTTGCTTTAAAACTGAAATAGCTGGGAGATGAAATCTCCTTGATCTCATGAGATTCAGGATATGCTTGAACTCATCAGATTGTGATAGTCATGATTAGCAATTGGCACAGTATTAAGTTTACTTCAGTTTCCCTTGATAAAAATTCTCAGAAAGAAAGCTTTTCTCATCCAGTGTTGACATTATCCACTAGCATAATAGCTGACTAATAGGTTCATTATTTATGGTTAACCATACTAAACTTTCTTATGAGTGGAATGCAGTCAATAATTCTACTTTCAGAAGTGAAGAAAGTTGTAATGCACATTTTTGCAAATATTAACAGTTATAGTATTCTCTATGGTGAGGTTTCATAATAAACTTGTAACTTGCAAGGGTTCCAGAACTGGCCTGGGGATATAAGTAAGATTCAATGCATAGTTTAGAATTTTATGGTGTAATTTTTATGACAACAGTTGGACATAATTCATTATACAGTAATACAAACATTGATAATGATACAATAGGAAGAATTGTGTTGCCCCACCCTCATTTATTTTTACTATAAAGTAATACATGTTCGCTGGGAATATGGTAACAGAGTCAATGATTTTTTTCTGTCATTCCAAGAGAAGTTTCAACCATCTTAAATTCAAAATGATTTTCCTTTTGGGTAAATATTGTAATTTATCCTCTATCTGTAAAGAACTGCTCCTCTGTCTGTAAAGAATGTAAAGTAATGGTTACATTGGCTTATTTTATATAAACAATCTGTCATTTATATTTCCTACAAGCAAACTTTAGGAATTAATTGCTGCAATTTAAATTTAGATCAAGATGTAAGATACAAGAGTTATTTTATGCTCTTTTGTAACTTGCTGGAGCTGAGTTAAAAATGTGAAACATTGTAGAAGGTTGAATAAGAGAAGTATATGCAGCAGTATTCTCAGAAGGAAAGAGATTCAGATTTTATTTCCCTGTAGTACTTAGCATAGAAATTCAAATCTCCTATTATCCTGTCAGCTTTGGCAATATTTTTTGCAGGGTAATAACTACTCTGGGTTTATTTACAAGGCTTAGTTACATTGTTTCCAATACTTGCTCCTCTTGTAATGGAACTTCCATATTCTTCGTTACTTTCCAAATTGTAAATGTTATTCTTGGTTCTATTTGCAATGTAGATGTCAACTTGTTGGTATATTTAAATTCAAGGGCTGGAAAAAATGTCAAAATGAGTGTGTTCATGGACTGAAGAAGAGAAGCAAATATAAGGTATATAAGAAACAATATAAGATAGCACTATTTTAAAATAACGTAGCATTATGAAATTCATTCTTTCCTTGGCTGTGAAAAAAATGATTTTCTGGATACAATGCCAGTTTAGTTTATGCTCAACATTGGAAAAAATAAAACCAACTAAAGTTGCTTTTTTAAATAGGTTTTTTTTCTTTGTGCAGTAGAACCTCCGGTCACCACCGTAATCCATTCTATGACTTCGGTCGCAACCTGATTTGGTCGTGACCGGAAGGGAGACTGACTGCGCATGTGCATAAAAAAAATGCTGCGGAAGGGCAAATCAGCGCGGCTGTGTTTGATCGCCACCCAAGTATTTGTTCACGACCAGATGCAAAAATTTTCCGAAATTTTTGGTTGTCATCCGATTTGGACATGGTCAGAAGCGTTTGTACCAGAGGTTTTACTGTACATTGTATGTTATTTGTGCAATACATAATGAGAAGATGCTTTTCCGGTAATGTTTTTTGATATCTTGGAATTCAGCTTTTAAAATCTATAATTTTGTCTTTTACTCCTTTATATCTGTTCCCCCTCCATGGTTGTTTTAAAGCAACAGCTTCACATTTATATCAGATTGTTATTTCCTTTGAAAAAAATATTAAGACTGGGAAATAATTCAACGAAGGGCCTTCATGAACAATTTACTTAAATTTGGAAAAAATTAACCTGTTTGAATTTTAAAATATTTGTAAGATTTAGTTAAGATTCATGAATATGATTGAAAAAGCCAGGAATTAAATATGATATAATTGTTATGTCATCAATTTTGAGCAGACATAAAAATTGTTATATGAGATTGTGGTTTTATATATACACGCACATATACACGTTTGCCAATAAAATGTGATGATCTATTTTGAGAAGACATACTCTTATCTAAAAGAAGCCTATATAATTTATACAAACCTATCCATTACATGTTTTCTGTCCAAAGGAATGAGAAGAAAATAGTAGCATAATGAGTGTATGCCTCAAGGTATTATCTGGATACATTTTCACATCTGTTCTATTTAAAATGTTTTAGAATGGATGTTGCTTCTCATGCCTAGGTAAACTGTAAATACTGAACAGTAGTGGCAATTCCTGTCTAGTCCAGGTGATTGATGACTAGGATTGGGAGGGGCCTTGGAACTACCGTACCATTGTCATACTTGCATAATTTAGGACAATTTTGATAGTTCTCGGTTTTTTTTTATTCCCATTGTTTTTGTTTGCATCAGTAGCATGTATTTTCCAAAATACAAAATATAGTGTCAGTAGCTCTTTTTATTGGTGGGATATTGCCTGCAAACAACCCTTCTGTTTCACAAAATGATTAATTCCTTCTGGTAGCTTATGTTTAGTTCTACACTAAATGTCTGCACACTTGGGCATACAGTACATAGTTTTGGCTTAGTCAGAAGAGGAGCCTTTAGATGATATATATTTTATGAAGCATGGAACATGATTTCTAAGAAGCGCCACTCTGATTGCTTGTAGGAGACGCCAGCTATGTACAGTGTATTAGAAGTATGTGCTCTCTTTAAACTGAAGATGTTTATGTATGGCTTAGAGCCGTGATGGTGAACTTATGGCACGTGTACCAGAAGTGGCACACAGAGCCATCTCCAGGCATGCCAGCCGTTGCCCATTGCTCTTCCAGGTTCCAGTGCGCGCATGTGTGCTGGCCAGCTGGTCTTTGCACACACAGGAGCACCGGAAACCGGAATAGCAGCTCCCTGACACGCATGTGCACGTTGGCCAGCTGGTCTTTGTGCGCACATGCATGTTAGAAACCGGAACACCAGGTGGCCAGCATGCATGTGCACACCGGGAATCTGAGCTTCTGGTTTCCAGTGCTCCCGCACAGGACACCAGGAAGCTGTTCTTCTTGTTTCCGGCATGCATGCTTGTTCCTGTTTCAGCACTTGATGCCCAAAAGGTTCACCACCACTGGCTTAGAGTGATGACAAAGTCATAGTTAACCATGTATCCCAAGGTGCAATGGCTTGTTCAACAAACTATTGAGTGCCATTCTGTCTAAATCAAGCTGTGTTTTTCATTTTTTATGAATGTAGGCAGTGTCTAAAAATTCAGTGTAAGCAGAACAAGCCTCAGATCCCATTTCTCCAAGCTAATCAACACCCTCAGAGACTTGTGCTCTCCACCACTGAAAGCCATTAAGATATAATGATTAAAATATTGGACTGGGATTGGAGGTGACCCAGTTCAGTTCTTCATGGCCTAATCTATTTTTGTTTTAGTTTTGAGGATAAAATTGGTGTAGTGGTGAAAATAAGGTATGTACATTGCCTTGAGCTGTTGCAGAAAAACAGAATAATAAAATTGAATTCTAGAATGTAGATGTCTGTAGTACTCAGTAGTATCTGAATTAGAAGATTAATAATGAACTTTGACTTGGTAATAATAGAACTAGTTTTGTATTTTTATTCTCCTCCTCCCATGATTGGGCACAGCCTTCAGTAAAGAAATTGCATTGGTCTGATGAGAGTGGCCTTTGCTTCTGAACGTCACTTCTTTCAATGTAGAATTCAGTAGGGGTTTCAAAAGTAATCTTTTATTTATTTCAATTTAAACAGCTGTAAATGCTGTTAAAAGTGGAATATAAGTGCTATTGCTATTGTTAAAATGTGTTTGAAAAGGCAGGTAAATTCTAAAGCCAAAGTATATACAGCTATTTCAGTATAATTACATACTAAAAAGTGTGATTCCCCTGTTCTTCTGAATCTGTCGGAATCAGCTAACAAAAGTCAGATAACTCTGGTTCCAAGGAAGGCAAAAAATCTATTTTCCGAAACATCCAACAGCAACATTTTAGAACTCAGTTACTTGAACTTCCTATTCTTCACTCCTCCCCAAGGATCCTCATGGGGTTTCTACACGTCTCTGTCCTTAAAGAAGATATTTTTAGATTCATTGTACAACGTTTAAATTGATTATTTGAAATACATTTTCCAAATATATGCCATGTATTTCCAGGACAGGCATGCTTGTTTAATTTGTTGCTAGAAAACAGTTCTGAAATATTTGGGAAACTTGAAAGAACAGGTTAGGGATAGAATGCCCTGGAAAAAAATCATTCTGTGTGGTTGCTAGAAATTACTTGAAAATGATTAGATGGCACATAACAAAAACAAAATAACATCAGGGAGTTCACATTCTCTTTTTCATATCATAATTACATTTGTTGACAGGCAAAAGAGCAACCGAGAATTTTTTTTTGCTTACATTTTGTACATCTAGACAAACTAAAGCTAGGTTCAATGAAACATGAAATTTATTTCATGAAATCAAGGGAGATTTAAGGTTCCCCT
>JANHJO010000282.1:70061-80917 GCA_032468235.1 Pseudoxyrhopus heterurus
GTAAGAAAATATTGGAAATGGAATATCAAAACATTTGCCTTCTAGGAGATTTTAGTGCAATTGTGGATGAAACACTAGACTATAAAAGCACTAAACTAGGGGAAAAAAGGAAGAAAGAGACTACCTAAGACAGTATGTTGAACCTTTTTTGGTTTGCATACCAAATCACTTGCGCGTGCGTGCTCCCGCGTGCTCCCATGCGCTCCCACGTGCCCCCCACAATGCAATGCGTGGCCCCCCTGGGAATGCACGTGTGACCCCCCCATGCATGCATGCGCAATCCCTGGGATTTCTAGGGGGGGGAAAGAGCCAAATAACAGCTGTTTTTGGCTTTTTTCCCCCTGGGGGACACACACGTATGCATGGGGGGCCGCATGTGTGCATGCCCCCCCATGTGCATGCAGGCCCCCCCAAACCTGCGTGCGTGACCCCCGGGATTTCTAGCCCAAAAAAGAGCTGAAAAACAGCTGTTTTTGGGGGGGTTGGGCTAGAAACCTGGGGGTCGCGTGCGTGTGCGCATGCGGAGTGGAGCTGGGCTGGGTGACAGCTGGCGTGCTGGGCAACATGGCTCCGCATGCCATTTGGGCACACGTGCTATAGGTTCGACATCACTGGGCTAGTGAGTTCTAGTCCCACCTTAGGCACTAAGCCAGCTGTGTGAATGTGGGCCAATCATTCTCTTTCTCGGTCCCAGGAAGCAGGCAAGGCAAGTCACTTTCAAAAAACCTTGCCAAGAAAACTGCAAGAATAGGTTACACACATTTTGTAACATACAATCTTAGTAAGACATGCCATAAATGAGAGGTCTTTGAGCGCCTTGCTACTCAATGTGGTGACAAGGAAGTTTAAGTTCTGCCCATCTCTATGATACTTCAGAGATGGTATGATACCTAGGAAATGTCAGATCAAAAGACAATGGTATTCTTTGACTTAGTAAAGGTAGAAGGAAAATCAGAGGATGGCCCCTCTTGTTTGATCTTTTTTTACAATGGTATTTGAATCAAATTCCAAATGTCCCTCTCTTACACCAAAGAGATGATGCTATGGATGTGCGCGAGAGTCTTCTGACCTCTGCTTTACTATTCACATCACCTTTCTGCTGCGAGCGAGGGAATCAGATGACTTTTCAAATATTTTCTTTTAGAAGTTTTCCAAGCCGTAACATGACAGGTCCACCACCACAGCCCTCTTAGGATTTGCAGGGTTGACTTCCTGCTTCGTCTGACTTGAAAGAAAACTGGGTTATGTGCTGCTATCCCAACCTGGATTGATGGAGGACGGAGGCAGGCTTAAAGAGGGACAGGAATACATTTAAAAGAGAGGAAAGGAATGGAAAAGAAAACAGGGCTTAAAGCCACCCCTGCTGTGGACTCAGCATGTAGTTCTGAGCCATTCACTTATTGGTTTGCCTTCTATACAATGGATGATAGAGCAGCAAATATAGGGCTGAAGGAATGCTTTGATGTTTGAGATCCATGGATCCCTTGTTGTGTAGTATTCAATTTTGGCTTTTGAGTAAACCGCATAGGATCTTATGCCTGCTTTTGGAAGTTGATGCTATAGCTAGCCAAAGCCATCAAGGAAGTTTAGAAGAGATGTCCAGGTAATAAAATACTATTGCAGTTTGTCTTCATCATCGAGGATTCAGAAGTACAGTGCACTGTTTTCACGAATCATACTGTCATGAATCATACCTAGCTATAGAACATTCTTTTTAATCTTTTTAATCTATATCAAAAGAAATTGTATATAACATGTCAAGAGAATGAGAGGAGGAAAAAAAGATTTACCTACAATTTTCAGTCTAAGATTTTTCCAAATGTATCATGAGAATAAGAATCAAAATTACACTTTTCCCCCCAACAACTGGCAGCTTTAAATATTGAAAATACAACTGCCAAAGTATCATACAATTGAAAGTTATTGTATAAGTTGTGCCTGTGACTTTGGAATTTTATTGCATGTATTCAGCAGAAAAATAGAAGTGAAAATGTGATGATAAAGCTGAAAATCACACACTAAGAAAGCATAGATGTAGAAAATCTTGGCTACACACACACACACACACACAAAATTCATGCATATAAAATTATCATGAAGCAATAATGTATAAAATCCATTCTCTGTCTTAGTTCAACTGGTTTACAATATATTGTATACAATGAAGTATAATAATGCAATAATATACACAGTTATGATAATAAAATTTATCAATTTTCATATCTATCCTCTGAAGCTCATTGGCATTTTAACCATCTATTCATGTAAATGCTAATTTTATTGCCAACTATGAATGTTCTGTAGCAATTATTAGGTTATTCAGTTAATTGGAGTTATTTTCATGTACTTCCCATAGAAAATACTGTAATATATCTAAGAAAATTAATAAAAATGGTGTTTCATTTGCTGTTTTGATTATTTTAATTATCCAGGAAAAATGCATATTTGATTTAAATATTTAAAACTATTTATCTCAGAACAGCCCTAGACATGGATCTAAAGAATAAATCCAATTAAGGAATGGGATTTACTTCCAGACAGGTGTCTATACCGAGGTTAGGAATCTAAGTCTTTTCTCATTAGCCTGATTACCTGTTATACTTGGATCTAATAGAAATTGAACTCCAATAACATTTGGTGAATACTACATTACCATTTCTGGACTAGGATTGCACTCTGTGAAGTTTCATGCACCCTTTGAATGGGTGAACATAAGACTGTAGTATAAGATTACATCGTCTGTGTTTGCAATTGTTTATAAGCTACTCTATTTCTAACAATGCAGCATCCACAGAGAGGGCAAAGGTGGTTCAGAATGATGAAAGCAGCTTCACAATATTGCAGTGCAAGCCCTGACCCTTTTGTATTTATGTTGTGCCATCACATGGATGCCCCAAGGGGCGGAGCTTGCTGCACAGGGGCATGACACCTTTGTAGATGCTGCTTAATCAGTATCAAGATGAAGTTCAGTAACAACAGAGGTTAGAGGGAAAAAGTGTTTCTTTCTGCAGTTTCAACGTGCAGTGTAGTTCAGAAAGGATGATGGTGACCCAAAGTCTGAAAATACCTTTCTCACAGCAGTTTCCTTTGAAGGCGTTCAATACTATGGCTCCTTGCATTAAAAACATGGATGAGACCATTAGATACCAAAAGATATTATTGGCCATGGAATTATTAAAGTTGATTTTAAAATGGAAATGTCCAGAGCCAATGACCACCATAGCAAAATCAGCCATGGATAACATATAAAGATATCTTTATTGTGCACCATATTGCTTTGAGAAATTTCAACCGCCACAAATATGCCCAGGATTTTTTTTAAATGCCCACAGACTTTTACAGAAAGCACTCAGTGAATATTAAGCAAAGCTCTTCTATCTCCTTGTATCATTGCCCACAGCTTGCACTCTGTCCCCTATAATATGGAGTGACTTTTAAAAACCTTCAATAAAGGTCATCCAGTTTACATTGAACAGTATACAATTCTCCTGTAAATTTGAAACATTGTACTTTCTATTGCTCTTTTCCATATAGAATAAGGTTGGATTCCACGAGACATTTCCTGAAATTGTGCAAACATTTAATATAGGATGGCTTCAAACGATGTTGGTACCAACTGAATACTGTAAGTCTTCTGGCTTCAAACATATAATGACGCCACAATGACTTACTCCATGGGACCTGTAAGCCTTATCATTATTGGACTGAGGATGTCTTACAAATGCAGCTTGTAGGTTACAGGGTGCTTGAGAGATGTTTTAAACATACACTAAGTGAAGTGTTATCACTTAGTTTGCCTTTATCAGTCCAGTGTGCCACTCAAACATCATACACATGCTAGTTTGCCCAAAGGTTGCTGGGATATCATTCAAAAGAGAGCGAGATCAATAAGGTAGAGGTAACCAGTCACTTGGGGCACATTCACATCCACTACAGATATATTAAGCCATGTTTAGCATGTTGTATTATCAGGGTGATTTCCAAGCTGCTGTACAATGGTAATAATGTTCAGCTTCATCTTGAATTTGAATGATCAAAGAAAAATACAATCCACAGTACCAATAACTTTTATTTAGTCTGGCAAAATGGTGCCTAGATGGTTGTTTTGAGTTCTTTAGAACTTTTCGTCCAGCAAAGGAAGAAGGAAAAGGAGAGTAGGTGTTTTATGCTGACATTATAGGATTGGACTTTAATCATACCTGTAATCTTAAAAGACAGAAGACACAGGCTGAACCCTATGAGAAATTATGTAGACTTGACATGGTCTCTAGGGCTATAGTAAACTCCATAACTGGAAGTAGTAGTAAATATTTCTACCTCTAAAGAAAGTAATAACAACTAATGGTACATTCCCTGAAATGAGCCATGTTGGGCTATCTGATACATCTAGTGGCAAATATGGTGTCAGTAAATTTGGAAGGAAAATGTTTTGTAGATAAATGCAGTTACTTAGTACTTCCTGCATCTGTTTTTACTTGCCCTGCACAATCAACTTCCACTGAACATTACATAGAGTATTATGGCAAAATACATATTTCATTTGTTTCCATGTTTGTACTGGTAAAATTTAAATAATGTTACTTAAAAAAACCTTTTTATTGCTTTAAACTAGGACTTGAAAGCCCACTTATCCAAAGCTCCCATTATCATGAAAGCATTAACACACATACAATAGAAGTTAAAATGTTCAAAAGCTTGACATCTTTCAAAGATAATTTTCTACCCTTACCAAATTTAACAGTTGACTTAGGTTGACAATTTCAACTTCCAAAGAATACTTATTTGAAAGGTACTTTTGGTATTTTCAAAGAGCTACTTAAAAACCTGAATTAAATGAAATATTGCAGTCAAATAACTTCTTGAAAAATATAGCATATATAATATTATCCACCCCTCTTAGTACATCCATTCTATAGTGCTACTTATTGGACAGCACACTACAATTTTATAAATCTGTTTCTACGTTTGACAAGGAAGCTCGTTTAATAAAAATATTTTTTAAAGGATGAAAAGTGCTGCCCTATAATTCCAAGTTAATTCAAATTCCCGTGGCTCTTTCATAACAGAATTATACCACATCACCACTTTTCAGTGATCTTTTGACTTGAGGGCCATTTTGAATATAAATTCTATGGCAGCTACTTATTCCACCCAATAACTTCATACATCAGTGCCCTCAGATGCCTAGCTTCATAGGTAACCGTGTTCTTCCCACTGTGCATCTTCTCTTCCTCAAGTGGTTGTTCTATTACTGCGGGGATATTTCGGCCATACACTTCACAGTGCTCCAGAAACTGGATGCATTCTTGAATGACACTGTCACGCACCATGATCACATGCTTACACATATTTTCTAGAAGTGACAAGAAACATCTTTTGGCATAGTACCAAGTATCTGTGCCCAGCTTTTTGTTATATGGTTCTAAACTCTTAATCACTCTAGAAATGCCAAAATCAAAGTTTCCTTTGGCACAGTAAAGAGTCCCAATAACTAGATTGACAATACAGAGATGATAGATCTTTTTCTCAGGTTCATGATAAGAAAGCTGTTCCTCTTCTTTTTCAATCTTTCTCATCAGCTCCTCTGCTTCTTCATTTTGACTAGTCATAATATAAGAAACACATAGGTTAGCCAAAACAATGGCACTAACTTGAAGGATGTTGTCATAGTGTTTTTTTACAATGGGCTCATAAAAACCAATTGCCTCTTTGTATTTGTTCTCTTGCATGAATAGTACATGAGCTACATTCAGTTTCCACACTTCATGATCCTTGCAGAAGTCTACTGACTTATGGAACATTTTTTCCAGCATGGGATAGTTCTCCATGTCCCAATAAATCTTGGCCTGGGCCATGAAGACAGGAACATATTTCTCCAGTGTCTCATCATACTCATTCACAGCTTTCCTTAGAGCGTCATCATCTCGATTTTTCCTAGACTCCTGCACCTCCTTTGTCAGTTTTCTGAGCTGCTCTGTTAGGGCCCCTGCCAGTTCATCCAGCTTATGAAATGCCTCATCGGGGGCCGTTTGGCAGGTGATCATAGCATCCAAGTAGTTGTACAAATAAGGCGTGAGCAGTTTGTACGTCAAGTGAGCATTCTCAGCCAGCACATCTGCCGCCAGGTCATAGTACTGGTACTTGCAGTACAGAAGCAGCAAATTCCCAAACGCCTCCGGGGGGCAAGGGTTCTGCTGCAGAAGGAACTGAAGTTTCTCAAAGCCTTCGGTGGCTCTCCTGTCCATGTTCATCAGAGCCTGGTTGTGCAATGTGACCGGGTCCAGCTCCTCCTCAGACCGAGGGGGCATATCCGTTAGGGCCTCCTGAGCAACCTCCAGGTTGCACAGCTGGTACTCAATGGCAGCTTTGAGATTGAAGGCTTCCACCAGGGCCGTCCGGTGCAAGAGCAAGGTATTGCCCACGCTGCGGACGTCGAGGCCTTCCGTATTGGTCCCCACGTTCAGCTCCGGGTGCTGCTGCATGCCCCGCTCTATGATGTCGGCAATGTGCTTCAGAGCAGGGGCGTATTGCTTGGCAGCGTAGCAGCACAGGGCCATGTTGTAGGACAGCTCAGGGCAGTAGCCCAGCACTTGCATGGCAGAGGCGAACTTGCCACAGGCTTCCTCGTGCTGCCCTTCGCGGTAGAGCAGGCAGCCCATGTTCACCTCCGCGTCGGGCAGCTCGGAAGGATCCTCGGGGGAGGCGCCGGGGCTGCTTTCGGTAGCGGCTGCCAGCTGCAGCTCCACCAGGGCCTTGGCGCTGGAGAGGTCGCCCTGGGCGTAGTGGGCCGCCGCCTGGAGGCGCAGGGCTCGGCTCTGGAAGGCCGCCACGTCGAGCAGCGGGACGGCGGCGCGCAGGGCCTCGCCGTAGAGCCCGGCTTTGTAGAGCGCCTGCGCGTGATACAGCCGGTACTCGTGGAGCTCGGGGTGGAGGAGCCCCAGCTGCTCGTAGCACTCGGCCGCCGCCGCGAAATCCTGCAGCTGGTAGTAGCAGTAGCCGAGGAGAGACAGGCCGGCCCGCGACCGGCAGCTCCTCTGCAACTCGCTGCTCAAGATCCCCACCGCCTCTGCAAAGCGGCCGGCTCGGATCAGCCCGTAAATAGTCGCCGTGAACTCCCCGTCGGCGATAGACGCCATGCCGGTGGCCATCCTGACCGAACCTCCGGCCGCCTGTAAACAACGTTGCCTAGGCAACACGCCGCCACCGGAAGCGGAAGGCGACCGAGAGCCCGCGACCCGCAACAGCCCCGAATGGGAAAAGGGGCGGTGGTGATCGCCCTGGGGAAATGAGCCGTTCCGTATTTGGTTTCTCGTTGCGTCGCTGCGAGCCTGGAAAGAGGGTGGGAAAGAAGGAAAGAGATGGGAAAGAGACGGGGACCCCAAAAGGATTGACCATGCGGACCACATAGTTCGCGGCGAGCCGGCTTCTCTTTCGCCTTGGCGCTAAGCATTGTGGGGGGTGTAGTTCTCGTCTGGAACGTGGGCGTCCGGCCGTTGCCGCGCGTTCCATGTCGGGGGCGTGGCCGGGTGCCTAGAATGGCTGAGGTGGGGTTGCGTTTTACTTTCCTTCTCAGGAGGTTTGGAGTCGAATTCGCCATCTCGGAAATCTCGAAGGGGAACGGACTAGAAAGGGAGTCAAGCGCCGCCTGTACTTTCAATTGCTGGGTGGAGCAAAGGATTTTGCGCTGGGGAAGTTGATGCCGCCTGGCTCCTTTGTCCCTCGGATGCCTTTTCTATACCGCTCAGTGACCGTCGCATCCCGCTAAAACAAAGACGTGCTCTTTTTTCCCCTTTTAAAGCGAATAAGAGTGGTTCGACTTTAAGAACAATTCTCTTTCCTCTAAAGAATACGCAGTGGCATATTCAAAGGCATAATTAAAAATTTTCATATAATTCAACTCCCTCTTGTAGTTGACATATGCCTTTTTTGTTCTGATTTAAATTAAAAATACGCTAATTCGGTTTTCAGGTTGGGTAGGATACAGAAAGAGAACCCAATCTTCTGCCATTCATTTATACAATTTCTTTTGCTTGTATTTGCACAAGATAGTGTTATGATAGACTACAGATGCTTTCTTTAGGATTTGAACCATAAAACTCAATGAATGATCTTGAATCAAATACTATCTCTGCTTCTTTTGCAGAATTTTTGAAAAAGAAAAAATATATGATAGCTTTAATATATTCTGCCTTTATGAAAGATGGAGAGAATACACATTGATAAAATAATAGTGAATTGTTAATAAAATCTTACAAACTTCCACAGAAATTATTATATACAAATATTTCAAAGGCTTTTCATTTTTACAATGTACAAACAATTAACCTATAATTCTATATTATCAACTTTTTAAAATACCATGTACACTTATTTTTATCAGACGTTTGTTGAATAATATTTTAGTGAACCATAACCAAGAATGTATTGCAGCCTATCAGAATGTTCAATGTACACTGTTTCTCATTTTCTTTTTCAGGTAATAGTATTTATCTGTTCCAATAATGAATGCTTAGTAGGTTTGGCTGGCAATTTCCTTTTTATGGACAAATAAGTATTTATGGGCTGCATTGGGGTAGTGCTGGAATATATGTCAACAATTCTTCAGGCAACTCTTTCCTACAGGGTTTTTTGAATAAAATTGCAAAAATTGTTTTAAATGTTAAATTTTGCCCATCTCTCTGTATTTAGAAGTCACTATGGTACATCATCAATAATAAAAGCGTTTTAAACATTAGTGCCCATGTCTAATGTAAAACACAGTGCAATTCAATCTTCCCCATTTGGGGTTTTCCAGATGTGGCCTAGAATTCCCTCATAGTAAAATTTCATGTGCATCATTTTATGGCCAACAATTTATGGATTCATTTGGGGAAAAAACACTTTAGTGTAAGTTGGGGTTCAGATTTCTGAAATGGTTTTAATTTTCTTATGCAACTGTTCTGCCTCCCTTATAGGGTTCCAAAGAAAGGCCATTTCCGTTAGGAAGTCTCCTTTCATTAGAAACTCCTTTCATTAGAAACTCGAAGCATTCTGTTTAGGAAGTAAATACAAAATATTACAGACTGTATTGGGGTAGGTAATGCTGGGAGTTATCTACCTGGAAGTATTCCCCAGAACTGCACTTAAGGAATAGGACTCTTTACTTTATGAAATTAAAAAGGAGCCTTGAGCTTTTAAAAGTAGATTCTACATGGACCACTGGACAATTTACCATCGCCTCCATATCCATGAAGACCTTGTCACGGTACAGTCTGTTTAAAATTTTGAACAGGAGGAGTTGCTTCTCTATGCCTAAATGCGTTAATGGTCAGGAGATGATGTGTTGGAATTGGGGGAAGGGAATGGAGATACTGGGGAGCATTGGAACCACAATATTAGTCAGCAAGTTTTTGAATTTTGAGCCACAATAGAAAAGATAGCACGGAGACATGGGAAATAGATGGAGGCAATTACAAATAAGTCTGTGATGGATGGTTGACATTGTTAGGGCCTCAAGTGTATGTCAGCTTGCAATGGTTCTGCATTCCCATCACTGCCACTGCTGTTGCCATGGGCAACGATGTGTTGAAGCCAATAAAAAAGAGGAAACAAGGGAACACTCAACCTTGGAGGAAGCTGGAGGTTACGTGCTATAAATTATGTCACACTTCGCAGTGCATCGTATCAAAATTCAGGAAAGCTTTATGGAGCTGCCAGCAACCCCCAGTCAATCATGGTATCTGTCTTTTGCCATAAAGCACATATTACATAAATAAGTCTCAGACAAATTCCAAATATGCCATCCCACCTTTTTATTTATTACTGAGGAAAAAGAAAAGTGGTGGAGGAATAACAGAAACAAGTTAAAAGACTACAAGTATTTATTTTAGACAATAACATAGATCTTCCCTTTCCTTACATGTCCTATTCCCTCTGCAAAAAGAATTAAGAAGTTCCATCATCTTGTATTTTGTTCAAGTAACATGTTCCTCTAAAATATTGAGTGGGGTAACATTTGCATTATAATGGACTGAAAATGTCACAGAATGGAGGAGCTTTCAACTTCTGCAGAAGACTTCATAGTACTAAAACCAGGGTTGGGAGAAAGTTTTTAAAAATGGATCAGGTCTGGTTATGGGATCCACGTGTGTCATTAATATGATAAAGTGTTGTAGAGATCAGATTAGATTATATTTAGGATTCAGATGGTTTGTCATGTGTTCCTAGAAATACAAAATGCTACTATTTCAAAATGGGTGATATAATAGATAATCTTATTTCTGAATCTTGTGCTTAGATATTTATGTAGAAGATGGCAGATATCTAGAGTACCTGCTAGAGAATCAGAATTACCTAAAAAGGGAAAAACTATAGTTTTTCCATTACAATTACATTCTATTTGTTTTTCAAGACGATCTTGCATTTATTTGAGTCGGGTAGTTCTATGACTCAGAAATTCTAAATGTAATAAATATGTATAATACAGCTCAGCATGCATTTGCGCCATTCAATTTGCCAAGGTTACTAACATTCCTAGTTTGAGAGAAGCCACTTTTTCATGATTATACCAGCTTTGCTTAACTGAAAAGTAACAAATTTATATTAGGTGTATAACATATTTTAGAGGCAAATGATTCCATCTGTTCTGTTTATGCCAAAGGAAATTCCCTCCATTGTATATATAGTTCAGTCCACATCTGGGCTAGGGTAGTATCACAATCATTTCTTAGTATGCTGCTTTAATTTCATGCATTTTACAGTTTTTTTTTTTAAATGAGAATCCCCATTTCTTTACGCAGTTTCATATATATGTACATGTATATATGTGTGTGTAGTTTTTTGGGAAAGGTATATTTTCCAAATATTTTTTGTATGCA
>JANHJO010000282.1:146178-158216 GCA_032468235.1 Pseudoxyrhopus heterurus
AGAGTGGGGGTGGTCCGGACCTCTGGGGGTAACTGGTTCCAGAGAGCCGGGGCTGCCACAGAGAAGGCCCTCCCTCGTGGGCCCACCAGCCGGCACTGCCTGGCTGACGGAACCTGCAGGAGGCCGACCCTGTGGGATCTAACAGGGCACTTCAGTTGTACTGAAAAGCTTTACTTCCTGAACTTCAGTGATCCTTTTTTTAATCTGTTTTGTATTTTCATAGTCTTTGCTACTTTTCATCATTTTAAGCAATAATTTATGGTATATGGAGTTCAATGTGAGATTTTTGCAGTGTTGTAGATGAAGTAGTTGCTGGACCTGTTACTAACAGGTATTATAAATAAGTTTCCAAAATGGTAAAGACATTTCAGAAGTAAAATACATAATAATTTTACTTGCAATTCAAGTAGTGCAGGAAAGGAACAGAAACAAAATGTGATGGCAAATCCCAGTTCTTAGCTTTCTTGTATTTTAATGAGATGTTATTTTAATAATAAAGACATTTTGTCTTCAATAATCATTTTTCCTGAAAATTGATTTTGGAGATTAAATATTAAATAGCAAGACAATCCCATCAAAAATTAATTATTGCTTCTTCTGCCTCATAGAAAACAATATTCCTTCTCTGAATAAGTTGACAGCATTTTTATTAATGCACTCTTTAAGGAAATGTAAAACAAAAATTAATCAGCTGCATTACATATTAATCAAAAGAGCATATGTGAAATTGTAACTCTACGTTCAGTAAGAATATTATATGCTTTATTTCAGCATGCCTTTTGGCAGGAAATATTGCTTAGGCATTAATGACACTCAACGACTGAATTAATTACCTCCAGCAGTTTTCTCTGCAAAATGGTTCTGAGCATTTATATTTCAAATATAATAAAAAATCTATTATGAAGGCTTTTAGAGACATTTCTTGACAGACTTCCTATAAACAGAAGACTTTGTACAAATGTCACTTTTGCTCTTTTAGCTTTGTATGGATTGAACTGCTGTAAATTCTCACCTAATTCTGCACCAGGCTCCCACCCACAAAAACACTCAAACTACACTATTTTAGGGCTCTTTGAATAAAGTAAAGGAGTTTAAGAATGCCATAATTGTAGGAAATTTTGGTACTTGCAGCAATTGTGATCTGATATTTCCAGAAAGTACTGAAGGCTAAGAAACTGGATAAAGGAGCAAAATTTTAACAGACTGATTTGAATTAACCAGACAATTATTTCAATACATAGATCCAATCTTTATTCTAAGAAAGACTAAAGCAAAGGGAGAAAAGATGCATTCAGAAGGCAAATCTTCAAAAGTATTGTGGATGGGCGGGAGGCCAAAGGATCAAGAGGCGATCATGACCGTGCAATTGAATCCCCATCCTATGTATATGTGTGGAAGTTCTATACATGTGCAGAAGGGATGTGGCTTCAAACATGTGATCATAGGCAGCATCTTGACTTTTTTTTTAAACACACCATCAGTATGTTTCTATACATCTTGTAATTTCTTCCAGGTCTGTGATCAGATCATAAAAGGTACATTCAGCTACCATTACATCTGATAAATATAATTAGCTATTAAAAATCTCTCCAAAATTTTGAGTATCAAAAGAATATAGAATGGGATACGTATATAAGTCAAAAATGTCTTACTTCTGCATCAAAGCGAGGATCTTGATAAGCATCACTGTTGTTCACTGGAAGGCCAGTGGAAGCTACAAGTTCAGCAATGCTATTATTTACTAGCCAGTCTGAATAAGATGCTGATCGTTTCTCCACGTTGTCTTTGAAACTATTAAAAAGAGCAAGGGAAGAAAGAATGTAGTCACTATTGGTTCAAGATCCACTTTAATATATATAAACCATCATCTTGTTTCAGAGTAACCTTTAAAATTTCAGAGCAGCTTAATTGCATTTAGATAACAAAAAACGAGCAAATAACTTGTATTCATTTGCTCTCGGTATTTATATCTGTACACAACTGGGGAAAACTGTTAGAGTGACACAGAAAAATGATTTGCGTTTTCCTTTAGTTATGCCTTTTACTCTATTTTGTAGCACATTGTCTTATTATTATTCTACATGGCCTATTGGTAATCAATAAATAACAGTAATTACAACAACCTAGATCTTGGAAAGGACTCAATGCATATAAGGGCCAGCACCAGCTAAAGAACCAGCAGCTATGATTTCATATTATTGTGAACAAATAATAATAACTATGGGATTTCCAAATACAGGAATGAAGGTGAATATACATGTCCCAGGATAATGTTGCAGGATCCAATCTAGGTCAGTCACCGGGACCAGAAGTTTAGTCTTCTGAGCTTTCGGACTCATGCCAGAGACTATCCTCAGGGAACTTGTCTCCAGCAGAGTGTATGCTTGGGCTATTCTGTGTGGTATTTATATGGTGCCTGTGGTGAGTGGCTTTTTAGATGTTGATTGGTGTGTTGATGCTGGCTGTTAAGTCGTTGGCTGTTGTTTCCTTGTGCTGCCAAGTCCTTGCCTCCAAGCACTTGATAAGCTGGCGGTAAATCGGCACTCCTGTTGACTGAGGAAGGGCTGTTTCCCAGGCTTCAAACACTTCCCTTGGCTGTTTTTGTGCCTGCTCATCCAATAATCTTTGTAGCTGCAAAATTGAATGTATGTCTTTGTTCACTGCAATGTGAGAGAGCAGGTACAATATTCTGTTTCTATAACTCATTCCCTCAAATCAGTCATATATCTCAAGCAAGCTTGAAGTAAAAGGCTTAAATGTTGGTTATGTTTTAAGATTTCTTTCATCTCTCTCTCGCTTCTATTGCTCTTAAAAGCATGGTTTTCTAGAGTCCACAGGCATCTGTTTTCTGCCTGCCATTATTCCATCTAGCCTTCCAGACAAGGCTAGAAATAAATCTTTGAATGACTTACATGAAACATTTGTATTTGGCATCTCCCCAGCAATGTTGATTAGTCACCATCAAGGGAAGAAACTGTTCATTCCAAAAGCAATCTGTCTTTTGTTGGGTGGGGGAAGGCACTTACAATTTGTTTTTGATCCTCTTTAATCCTTTATTTCTCTTTTTGCTATTATTTACCTTGGCTAATATATTGGCATTTGGGGTGTCCCTGGTCCTGACTCATATGTTGTATCCTGATAATTTGATTTCTTGGAACCAGCTAATAAAGGTTTACTTTGTCTTCTCTCCCCCTTATTCTTGATTTCTTTAAATTATTTTCTGTCTTGGTATCATCTTTTTATTTATCTCATTGAAAAACAGTGCTAATCTCATAGTTCCACAGAGGCAAAGATTGTTGTTGGAACATGCATACATTTATTCTAATGTTAGTTTACTTTTCTTTCATATTCTCATGTTGTTTATTCATTGTTTTATTACAAAATATTAACACAGAACTGATTGAAGGGTCTTTTTTTCTCCCCCCCCACTAGTAAAACTAATATTCTTTTTATAATCCTTTGTTTTTATTTAAACCAATTGTAACTCTAGAACTTACTAATAAAAGGAATTTGTCTCCATATTTATCATGCTGCAGTAGTGAGATTTGTGAAGACTGAGTACACTTTTACAATAGTGCAGCATATGTTGAGTTGAAAGGTAGGATGACAGAGAGGTATAACGTTTACAGGCAAGAGCGAGCCAGGACCTGTTTTTCGGGCCTTGTCTGATAATGAAATTCATGGAAGTCAATCATACAGCTGGCAGACCAGAAGAAGCAAATCCAACTATAAACTGAGCATCTACGAAACCTAGACCAATTCCCATCTGGATCTGAGATGCTTTCTTTATGGAATTTGGCTTTTCCTTTAAATGCTCCATCCATAAACTCCAGCTCATAAACTAAACTGTGTCCTTTGCTTTTCAAATAAATAAGAATTCAGAAATCCATACTTGAATAAAATATTACTGAAAACAAAACCTAGTCTCAAAAATAACATAAAAGATGCAACTACAGTTTTCTCTAGGCACCTCTTCTCTGTATCCTGAAACCTTCCTCCGTTCCCTCACAATCTCTAAATAAAGGAAAGAATAACTAGGAACAAAATATATTATGTTCTGTTGTTCCATTTTCAAAACCCTGTAAAAGAGGGCTCCAATTTTGTTTTTTCCCCAACAATTTTTTTTATGATTGATTGCTCTACATAATCAATGTTTCCTATGCAAACTATACAAGAAAGATTACAATAACCAAATTCAGAAGACATCAGAATCCCTAATACGTCTAGCTAGAACTTAGTTGAAATCTCTGTTGGGAAAAAAGCTAAGGAAAACAGAATGAGCCACATGGAAAAAGGGTGATTAGAGGAAAAATTACATGGTCAAGGCAATTTATTTAGGTTCAATAAACTTTGCAGACAAGAAAATGTTTTTTATGTTACAGAGAATAGCAGCCCATGGTTCTCAGCTTGTGTTCCAAGAACAGTATCTACAGTATATCAAATTTATTTCTGGAATACCTCAAAATGCACGAAAGTTGGCTGGAAGGAAGAAGATTGTATAACTCTTCAATAATCACATCAATCAACCTATCAATACGGTGAAAGCATCTTCAATTTGTTGAAGCTAAGTAACATGGATGGGGTTAATAAACTGGATGAAGTCCATATGGAATGCCCTTGGCAGAAGGAGACTTAATCAAATCTTTTAGTCTGCTAATTATGCTAAAATAACATTCCATGTAATCATGTCACAGTTTTGCAACTGTTTCCCACATAACAGAAATGCAACCAATTATACCATCTGAGGAAGAATAATATTTTGTCTTCTACAACATATTGAGCTTAAGGGCATAAAATATATAATACTTTTACAACAGTAGAATAAAAGTGAGGGAAAGTATGACAGCTGGGTGTAACAAATGAAAAATTGCGCAAATAATTCATTAAATAAAATGGATTGGATTTCTAGAATGAAGGTGAACTTGAAAGAGCTTTTCACAGACAGAATTTTGTCTTATAATCTAGGTTTATTCCTAAAAAGAAGATTAATTATCAAAGAATAATATCTAACCTATTTTCTGTATCAGCAATGCACTTTGGAGACATCAATTCAAAGGACTTGGTAAATTTTACCTCCTGTCAAGGTAAAACATATGTAAATGTCATACATTGCAAATTTATTATACAACATTAGAAAAGTACATAATCACATTATAAAAAATAAATATGTGCCCTATTTATACTCAAAGCATAAAGCACATTCTTTTAATCCTAACTACATAATAAAGAATTAACTGAATCCTTATATACTGTGAAATTATTACTAACGTGGCCTAGAAAATAGGAGACAGAGTCTAATTCTGCCTTTGGCAAGGAAGCCAGCTGGGTGACTTTGAGTCAGTCACCCTCTCTCTCAGCCCAACCCTCCTCAGGAGTATCATTTATATCTGCCACTTTGAGTTACTTATAAAGTAATAAAGGTGGGATAAAAATGTAATGAATAGAATAGAATAGAATAGAATAGAATAGAATAGAATAGAATAGAATAGAATAGAATAGAATAGAATAGAATAGAATGCAATGCAATGCAATGCAATGCAATACAATACAATACAATAGAAAAAAGAATAGAATTAGAAAAAGGAATAGGAATAGAATAATTATTCCAAAGTATGGTTTCAAGATCACCAAGTTGTTTTTAAGTATTGTTTTTGTTACTTGAAGACCTCCACGTAATGCAAACAGTGAAATATTTTATAGTTTATAGTTTGGAGTACTGAGTGAACATTTAGGGCTACATGGGGCTGCCTTGAAGACCACGCAGAAGCTTTAAACAGTTAAAGAAGCACAGTTATGGGCATGTCTCAATATGTCCATGTGACACCCTTCCTTTGTAAGCTGTACTGGTTGCCAGTTTGCTTCTGGGTGCAATCAAAGTGCTGGTTATGACCTATAAAGCCTTACACTGCATAGGACCTATTTATGAGACGGGCCACATATGACCCATGGTATCTGCATGGCCAATTTGAACTGACAATATTGGTGCATTTCAGGTTCTTTCAATTAAACAAGGTTATCTATCAGGACCCAAGAAACACAATTTCTCTGTCACAATGCCTGCCACCTGGAATAAAAAAGTAGGTTCTAATCTGGGTTGGGCAAAGGATCAGAGGCTTAGTCTTCTGAGCTTTCAGCCTCATGCTAGAACTCAACTTTGGGGAACTTCTCTCTCACCAGAATATCTACACCAGCCCAGATTGGATCCTACAACACTATCCTGGGACACGTATATTTGCCTTCATTTGTGGCATGAAATTCCCTCAGATCTGCATATCTCCCACCCTGTTGGCTTTCCAAAGGTCTATAAAGGCCCGGCTTTTCTCCCAGGCCTTGGCCTAGAGTGGCTGATGTACCATTTGCAGGATGTTAGTTACTGGTGGGATGTTTGGGGGTTTGCTGTTTTGGTCTTCTTTCCTGGTTTCTATTAAATTTTGTTTCTATTGTTTAGTGTAGTGTGAACCAAATATATAAATAAACTGGGGTCTGAACCCAAATGTTAGACTATCAGTGTATCAAATTCAATATTGCTTAAACTAATCTAAAGTAGCTCTTAAGGTACCAATCAGAAAATTATTCAGATACGCCAGGAATTGTAATCTGCAATGTTATGTACATCATGACATTGAACTATGACTACACTGACTGTATTTGCTGGAAAAAATAAAGGACCAACCTGAAAGAGGTTCATAAGGATCAAAACAAAATTGTTTATAACAAAGGAAAACTCAACAGCAAAACAAAACAAAAAAAATCTAAAGGACAGCTTTCTGAAATAAAGGAGTATTCTTTAAAATACAGAGTGTATGGTCATTCTAATTATGATCCTTTCCCAAAGCTCAGTAAAACAAAGGTTGTCCATTAATTTCAGTGGATTATAAATTCAAAGGTCAAGGATCTAATGGGTTGAATGAAGCTACTATGCCTTAAAAAATATTTTTAAAAATAGGCTTCAACAAATATACTACCAAGTGTATGATTAGAAGCTAATTTTTTCCCCTAGCATTGCAGAAGGGCTGAAAATGTCCATTCATTCTTCTGCTGAATTTAGGACCTTCCCAGTTTTAAAGGCGAGCGGAGGGAAGAAAATGATTGCTTAGTGGGTTAAGTGAAATCACCTCCAAAACCTAGACTGTATAATAGAAAATGAGCAATGTTTCATTCCATTTCTACTTCTGCTGAATTTATTTATATTTCATATTTCTTAATAGCAATAGCAATAGCACTTAGACTTATATACTGTTTCACAGTGCTTTACAGCCCTCTGTAAGCGGTTTACAAAGTCAGCATATTGCCCTCACAATCTGGGTCCTCATCTTAACGACCTCGGAAGGATGGAAGGATGAGTCAATCTTGAGCCTGGTGAGATTCGAACTGCCAAACTGCAGGCAGCTGTAGTTTGGCAGTTCCCTTTTTTCCTCTGAAATGGGAATGTTACTGCATAAAGAACAGTTGAGTGCAAGAATCTATACTCCCATTCCACTCAGGCTTTTCTCACAGCAAAACCAGGTATTTTGAGTATCCAATTGTTCATGATTATTCCACTTTACTAGCTATCTGTTTCAGCTTAGTCAACCAAAAACTTAGTACTGTACAAATTTTAAACAAATTTTAAGTACATGCTGAATAAATAAATACAAACATCAGGACACTTACATAAAATACACTTTTTAAAATGTGAAATATTACTTACTGGTGATTCAATGTCATCAAGAAGCAATACCAAGCAACGCTCACACCTGAGTAGATTCTGGGCTCGATGCATAATTTTTTTCACAATTTTCTCCAAGTCTGTCTGTTCTTCAAAGAGATCATTAACCACCTCCAGCAAGGCCTTCATACATGGGATGGAAATCGATCACAATTGGTTTCCAAAAGTAATGAATAAATGATTGCGTAATATTTCAAAAAAAGAGCTGTAAAAAGAACCAGTTACTAACACTTTGGGATACTGGTTACTTGTAAATTAAACTTAGATGCACAACCATTCTATAGGTACCAGGACATGTACATATGGAATGTTCTCAATTTAGTTTCCCGGTAAGAGATATTTCAACTATTTTTTAAACTATTTCTGAATAGGGAATGTCCTGGTTAGGGAATATTAGCCTTTTGTAACAATTAGCAAAGATATTTTGACATATCATAATGACTCCCAGAAAATAATAATAAAAACAATCATCTAGTCACACGCTAAGTATAATCGAGCAAGTTTGATATAAACCTGTGTGACCTTGTGCTGAACATGAAATCATTATTTTTTCTTTCATGGCAATTTGAAAGTAGAGGTACAAAGCATTAATTAATCTCACAGCTACTTCGCTTCAGATTGTAGTATCTAATTTATATGTTTCACAAGGCAAATTATAACATAACAGATTAATTCTCAGTGGCAGTCTACCAAATTTTTGAGATAAACTAGATATTAAGTGATCTTGAAAAGTATTAGTAAAGAACAAGAAAAAAGCCCAGAATAGCTTTTCTGAATGTTTCAATGTAATTATGTGGAAAAGAAAAAAAAGAATCTTTTCTCATACGGAATTATAGCCTTGATAATTATGGTAGTGAAGCTGAATAGATTTCAGGCAACCCAATACCATGCATTTTACATGGGATTTATTTCAGTTAAGAGTGCTGTAGAAAACAAGGAGTATGCAAACATGACACAACACCCAGTGTGAATACAGAACAGTGTACCAATGACGATTTCTGCTCTTATTCATACTGCACTAATAAAGGCAGAAGTGGGCAATCACCAGCTGAAGAACAGCAGAGATTTTTTACAGAAAGATGCTAAAACTGCTAAGAGTGGCTAGAGGAAAATTTTCTAGTCCTGTTTTTTTCTCCTTTGGGGGTACTTTCAAGGATAGGATTGGGCCCAGAACTGCCGACTACAATATGAAAGGGAAAAAATGGTGAACTAATACAAATGCAAGTGACTGGGCAGATGGATTGGCTTTTAGGATTCATGCTCTGCACTTAATATATCTGAAGGGAAAAAGGGGTAAGACACATCACACAAATAGACAGGCAAGGTCAGTTTCTGGATGCTCCTTTTTAAAAAATTGTGATTGCATTATTATAAGAGATATACAATTTTCAAAATGGTACCTCCAAGGAAAATAAAAATCTACCCTTCCTCATGTCTTCCTAATGCATAGAAGAAGAAGAAAGTCAACATAAGGATAACTTTCTACCATGTTCATTTAGTTATGATTTTATCATCACACAGGACAACTTTTAGGTTGAAGAAGAAAAAAATTAAATTAAATTCGAGGTATTAGGAGCATAAGCTAGATATTTAAAAAGTGCATTTTAAGGTCTAGTAGATTTATTATCACGTAAGTTCTTGTGTTTTAAAGTCCACTACTTAAAACAGGCAAAATGTTATTCTCAGCAGTCAGTTTAGATTCAGTGGACTCTACTTCACAAAAATATACCTTAGCCAATATATCAACATTACTGTTATTTCAAAAGGTGTTTCCACAGAATAAGACCTAGTTCTCTTACTTCTCTAGGGCAGTGTTTCTTAAAGTGTGGTAGTAGGACCCAGGAGGAGGGGGAGTACTACACCCTCGAAGCAAAATAAAATCAAAATCAATTATTTGCTACCCGATTAAAAAAATGATACCATCTTTAAATTCCACCAAACAATCATGAGATATTTAATACGGTAAATATGGCAAAAATGTAACCCATATAAACAGGAGCTTTTCTGGGGTCTTCCATAATTTGTAAAAGTTGGAAAGGGCCCTAAGACAAAACAAAAATTGCTTCAAGGCAAAGGTAATTCAAGATTTATATATATATTTATTGTTTAATTTATATGCTACCCAACTTCCAGATTTGAGCATGGAGAAAGTGATAGAATTCTAGCACATCCCAATCCATAATATGATCATATGGTACTATAGCAATTAGTCTTATTATTTGGAATGGGTATTGCAGGGGGGAGAGGAAAAGCACATGCTAACCTCAGAAGCGATACTAATTAACAATGGTTGATTTGAATTTCAGTAATAATTTGAGTGAGGAAGTCTCCCCAAAATGGGGGTAAAAATAATTTGTACGTCTTTTCATGAAAGCTGCATAAATAAGGACTAATAATCAAGGCTTTCTTCTTTCATAATCTCCTGCATTGTGGTATCCTTGCAGAAATTATCCATAGAGATCCAAGAATGGCAAAGTGAAAGAAAAGAGCAGAAGAAAAATGCTACCTTTCCTTTAAATTTAAGGATGATTTTTTTAAGCTATTTATGTATTTTTTATGTTCCCACATTATTGGAGTTGTGGTATGAATTATTTTCACAAACTAATAAAAGCTCAAGTTATGTTAGTATTCCAAAAGGAAATCAGGCCTCCAAGATATAGGTACTGAGCTCCTACAGTAGACAAATAAGAATTGGGTTTCCATAGCGCCACTTCTAAAGATAGGGCATATATAAGCGCAGTTGGGGTAATATGTCTAATGTTACTATTGTGAAATGTGTTTCCTTTAATTTTTTTACTTTTTGGAAACAAAAAAAGAAGTAGCAAATAGCAGTGGAGAAAAAAAATGAAAAATTAAACAAAAAGAACATGAGTATGACTGAATCCACATAAATTTCAAGAATGGGACACAGCAAAGCCGATGGATGAGGAAAATTACTTTAGAAGGCTTTCTCCCCACCCCTTATTCTCCCTGCTTCCCACTGTGCTCCCCAATATCATCCATCTGGTAAAGAGACAGGGGAAATCAAGGAAGCTGAAATGTCAAAAAAATAAGACCAGAAATTTTATTTCTGCTACAGTCAATTTCTTAAGAGCAGGGGAGACATCTCTGAACAGAGTATGTACTATATTCTCTTAGGTTATGCACTGTAACATCTTGATAAAATGTTGTTGGTTGTTATTTAGTTTAAATGTGTGGGCACAGTAGAAGTAGAAATGAATTTCTGTAAATACTAGCAAGTAAAAATATAAGGAAGATATATCATTTGGGTGTAAGGCGAAAGAAGAATGAGAAAATAGGAAACAACATTCTATAGACTTCTTCATATTTATAATCAAGCAAATTCCACAATTCGGTATAGCTTATTCCCAGGGAAATCTGTACAAAGATGCTAACTCGTTACCGATGCAGCCAGGTCTATTTTCAGGATCATGCGGCTGTAGCAGAAATCTCTCTGCGGCAACCACAGTCTTGAAAAATAATGTGGCTGCTTTAATAAGCTGAACAGAGTGCTACATTTGTTCTCCTGTATGTTTCAAAGCAAGTTTTCCCCAAATGAATTTAAAGAACTGCACAAACCGCTTCACTGGATAAAAATAAATATGGCAGTATTAAAATATTACCTCAAATTAGGAATAATATCAATTATATTAATTTTGCTGAAACTATAGAGTACAGTAACTGTGCAAACAGTTATGCAAATCATCGCTTGTTCTTTTATCACATGGTAAAACAGATCTCATATGAAATAATAGTAATTATAGTTATTCCTCTTGTTATTCTGACTTACTCTGCTTCTATCGTACTCCTTCCTGGAAGCAGCAAACAATTGAGCATTGGATATGGCAATACCACAGAAGGGAAGGTACATTTCCATTACCTAGCACATAGAGAAAGACAAGGTCATCCAATGTTCTTTGTGAAATTACATGTGTATCAGCAATCTCACTTTTATAAAAGATATATCAGAATATCAGCTAGAGTCTGACATCAAACTTATACAGTTCTCTGCAGAGTGAAAATTAGAGTTCCTGGATAAGAAGACACAACCCGCCCCCACCCCATCTCACTGGATGGAGAATCAGGCCCAGCTCTTTCTGTACCCAATTTTGTAAGGCTGCAATTCAGCTCCTCAGATATTTTCTAAGGGATGTTTCTTAATTATGACAATGATTCCCCAGGACAAGATTGTCACAGTAAGAATCTTCCTACTAAAATGCATAATCTTAGGCTAGACTCAGAACTGTGCCTCCCAGATCCTACACAATAGGGAAAAAAACCCTGGCAAGTAAGTCTCCCTCCCTCCCTTCCCCCCCTCTCCCTCTCTCCC
>JANHJO010000289.1:0-10915 GCA_032468235.1 Pseudoxyrhopus heterurus
GCTGACATTGTAAACTGCTTAGAGAGGGTTGCAAGCCCTGATAGACGGTATATAAATACAGTGCTATTGCTATATTGTAACTTCGGTCACTAAATGAACTGTTGTAAGTTGAGGAGTACCTGTATGCTACATGCATAACCACAGCCCTCCCAAAGAAATTTCTGGAATTCAATATCTAGTACTGCGTGGTCCAATTGGTCAATCTGTAGTTCAGTGCATTGGGCAAACCAAGCTTGTGTGATTAAGTTTACAGCTCGGTAGGTTGCAGAAACGCAGTTAGGATGAGTAAACCTAAGATAATGTGGTGCAACTATAACATATTCTAGAAAAAATCTGAACAACACAGATTAAAATGGGGATCAATTTGTCTTTCTTGAGGCTTCTACCTACTCAAGCACTGCACTCAAGGGAAAAAAAAGCTTACTGCAATGCATGCCAGAAGCATATTGTTTTTAACAACCCATCCCTGTATTAGATCAATGGTAACTCTAAACAACAATACTCACATTTAAAGGCAACTTTGCAGTTTTAAATGTAAAAGTATATTGAGTATTGCACGACAGTATGCAGACCTGCAAGTTTCCAATTCTGTACTACTTTCAGCAGCCCCTTATTATTGTAGTTCTGCCTTTGCAAGACTACTTTCTAGGATCTACCTTAGTGCCCTTCATGTAACTTGAGAAGTCAGCATTTTATTTACTTACTAAAATTTTATTGCTGACCATCCCCCAACAAATCTGCCATATGGGTATTTGAAATGAACCTTTTCATACCATCCCTCTTTCACCCATTTTAACATCATAATGGTTCATCACTATTTCTTTAGTTATTTGCATTCTGCATGAAGGACTTTGTAAAGGTTTGGCCCTTGCTTGTTTGAAAACCCAACATAATGCAAAGGCATGAAAAAACAATGTACTACACAGATTCCTACAGAAACATAATTTAGTTTTTATTTATTGAAATTCTTTAAATACTTTTGTTACATCAAATCCAGGTACCAAGTGGAAGCCAATCTTAAGTACCCCAAAGTGAACAGGACAAGATAGAAAGGAGGAATGAAGGAAGAGCCTCTGGCCAGCCTAAATACTGGTACATAGTTCTTAGAAACTCATATGTTGCCCACGAGCCTCTTAAAAAGCACTAAGATGCTAAATACTGCAAGAAGAACTTGTTCCAGCTTTCCCTTAAGATTAATTGTTGCAGCATGTAACAATGATCAAGGAGTTCGGTGACGATATCCAAAGAGTTTTACCTTTCAAAGGAAATGCACCTAGTACCAAAACCTTAGTGTGTCCCTGTTCTGCAAGTCTGTGGCTTTAAAGCAGCCATAAAAATTTGTAGGGCAATACAGCTGATAACTCTAGTTTGATCTGGAATTAGTTGGCAATTTCCCAAGAAGGAAAAAAAAATCTTTTACGCTTCTGATGAGACACAGCATTTGGAAAAGGGTACATGTGTTTTTTCATCACAACAACAGTTGGAGAGAAAAAGCTACAAGCATTAGTATCTAACCTGAAAGGGTCTTTGGGAAAGGGCATACTCTATTATTTTTTGCCCAGCTAAAGTTGAAGGATAGCACTGGGTTGCTATACCAACAGTCTTGTAAACACTGATGAACGACATTATATGACTGGTACCAAAAAACAGACTTAACATGCAAAGGACAGTCACTGCTCAAGGCTAAAGCTATAGGATTTACACCTTCCAGCTAAAACATTTTTCAAATCAAAACAAATTATTTTAATTGAATAAGATTACAGAAATCAAATATACAGGCAAATTCAAGATACAGACCAGCTCCAAGATGTACACCAAAGAAACCCAACTTAATGAGATGGGTGAATCTACAGAAGAAAATACCCTGCCTGCAGGAAGAACAAATCGCCTATCTTTTTTTTTTCCAGTGAACCTGAGTAGTGAGAGCAATAAATATAAAGAGTGTTAAAATGCAAGTCTCACAATGAAGCGGAAAGGACTTCATTTAGATTTGAGCCCATCATTGTAAAATATGATAGTTTCTAAAACCTTCCCAAGGGATATGTGAGTGTTCTAGCTAAGGAGAATTACCTTTATTTCATTCACTGAATGCTAGAAACCCAGCCGTCACCAATCATTATAAACAACTAGGACTGACCCTTCCTCCCCTTCTCTTGAAACAATCCCTTGCTAAAGGCATCTGCAACTCAAGTCTTCGTTTTTGGTTGGAAGTGTTTTGCTGTCCCACCTTAATATATTTAATATACATATACACATATGGAATTTTAATTAGGCACAATTGCAGGTTAAATGTTCAACAAGTCCTCATCGCTATCATCATGGTATGATGCAATGTTCATGGAATTCTGCATTTCTTCTTGACCAAAAGCGGGGTTGGTTTTGCTATTCTTCCTTCCGTTAGGCAGAGCAGTTTTTCCACTGCTTGAAGGCTTATGAGCTTTGTTTTGATAAGGCCTTCTAGTGCTGCTCAAGCCTCTTGAATCAACATCTCTTGCTGAATGAATCTTCACCTCTGGTATTGTCAATACTTCATCCTCACTGTCCATGTCATCCACTGGAAGGGACATGAGGGTATCTGACATGGCTGCCTTTCGTGCTATGTGGCCATTTATGTGTGCTTCATTTCCTGAACTGTGATTTGGCGTAGCTACTTCTTCCATGAGCCATTCTGTTTCATTCTCATTTACTTCTTCAGTATTTATCTGTTAAGTCCAAGGATGCACAAGTGGTGAATGGTATTAAAAACATGATCATTTAGTTTACTAAAAAGCAAGGTACATCTGATTTTGGAGAACTATATTCAGCAAAATAAATTTTTTGCAGGTTTAATTCTTTTACTAGAGAGAATCAGGAACAAACAATGGGAAAACTTTTGAAAAGCATCTGCTCAGGTTATATGGATCATTGAGCAAAGAACACAGTGCTTTATGGATCATTTCAGTGGTACTCAAAAATCTGTGAAGCCCTTTGAATGTTCAATATTTTTTGCAAAAATATGATCTAAAACATGATGTATTCTTCACACGTCCTGAAACTAGATAAAGAAAGCTCAATTAAGCAAATGAGTTTTACTATACTTGTTCATGTATTTATTGAGGAAAATTATCCAAAACTACATATTTCTGTGTGGCAAAATTATGTGAAGCTCTAGGAATATACGTTCACTTGAAGGGGAAAGTAGAGTGATTGTAATCAGATGGGAAGTCCTTCCTTAAAGAACAGAATTCTGGGTATCCACTATCGAAGTCTAATCTTTACAACACAGGTACGTGGAAATATGTCATAGCTAGAACACAGAAAGTCTTTGAAGTCCTCTGAAAAACAACTAATTCTCAACAGACTATAAGAGGTTACAAGGCTATTTCCAAAGGATTTGAACTCCATCCGGTAAGACAGATTGTGTACAAATGGAGCCAACTCAACCCTATACTTAGTGTTTAGTGTATACCTAGTATTTGATCCACTAAGGTCACACCAAGAGAAAGGTGTATAATACACTGGAAACTCTCAGGGTAATGTTTCAGAAACTGAGGGTCTCTTTTGCATTGATAAATGGCAGCATTCATGAAACCATCATCAAGAGAACAATGAAGAATAATGGTATGCATGGCAGAATTGCAAGGGGAAAGTCACTATTCTCCAAAAAGAATATTGCTGCCCATCTACAGTTTACAGAAGACCTGAATATGACAGAAAGCTATTGGAAGACTGTTCTGTGGATGGATGAGACCAAAACAGATTTTTTTTTGGCCTTGAATGAAAAACATTCTGTTGGTGAAAAGCAAACACTGCATTCCAGCACAAGAACCTTGTCTCATTTGTGAAACATGGTGGTGGCAATATCATGATTCGGGCCTGATTTGCTGCCTTTTTGACTAGGATGACTTGCCATTATTGATGGAACTATGAACTCTGATGGCCAATTCTAGAGGAAAATATCAGGATGTGTGTCCCGGAATTGAAACTTAAGAGAAAGTGGATCGTGCAGCACGACAACAGCTTAAAACACACAAGTCATAAAACTAAAGAATGATTAAATCAAAAGAAAGTTAATGTATTGAAATGGCCAAGTCAAAGTCCATACCTTAATCTAATGGAAATGTTGTGGAAGAACCTGAGAGATCAATTCATGCGAAGAAGCCCCCCAACATCTCTGAATTGAAGCTATTCTGTATGGAGGAATTGCCTAAAATTCCTCCAAGCTGATGTGTAGGACTGATCAACAGTTATCAAAAAATGTTTAGTTGCACTTATTGCTACCCAAGGAAAGCATACCAGTCACATACTTTTGCCAAAATAGCTTTGAATCATTTCTTTCAGTAAATAAACAAATGTATTTTTTGGTTTGTTTAATTTGGTTTTCTTTATCTGGTTTTAGGACTTGTATGGAAAACAGATCGTGTTTTACATCAAATGTATGCAAAAATATTGACAATTCAAAAGGATTCCCAAAGTTTTAGGCACCACATTATTTGATTAAATACAAGCAGTTTTGTTCCTACGCAAAAGAGTTTAGTTGTTTTCTACAGACAGGATGAGAATAGGTATCGCCTCCACTTGCTAAGTATATCTTCTAAGAACCTGGCATGGAAACTGATAGGATGGCTTATATTTATAGTTCAGAAATGCCCTGAGGACCATCAGTTCCACAATGTGATCTAGAGGAATACACTGTAAACTTCTACCCCTTTTCTTGCAAAAATCTGGCTACTTCTCCATTTGGTCCTTATTCCTTTGAATGACACACAGTCATGCTTTCAATATTTTCCCCCAAGTGTTCAAACATGGAGCTCTGGAAGAATGGAAATACTGCATGTATATACAGTTCTTCCAAAATCTCAACTGAAAGCTATCAATAAATAATGCTTAGTGAATGTATGGCAGATTTTTTTAGTTTGTAAAATTCATCCAGTTATTTATACTTCATGTGTTTGTATAATTATTTTAACAAGATATAGCTCTGCACATAGTATAGTTATGATTACAATACAGAATTATAAGGAGAATATTTGATGCACTTATATAATAAAATACCTTAGTATATTTATAAGAAACATTTGATGATCTCCGACAGCAGTTGACTATCTTCTGCTTCATAGATTCTCTACGAAATAAAAAATTAATGTTACACACTTTATATTCTGAGGTAACGTATCTTTGGGTGTCTTCTCAATAAAACAAGCCATTATCAAGTTGCAAATGAAACTAGGAAAGGGGGATACCATGTTTGAAAAAAAATAAAAAAGAAAGAAAGCCCACATGTCAAGGAATAGCACTGTAGGCTTTGAAGAGGATCCTGATGGTAGGCTAGAGGCAGGAGGCAGTTTGGTTACAGTGGATGACAAAAGTGGGAATGAGATGCTACTAGTAGCAAAGTTTTGACATCAATAGCCATTTCTAAAGATGCATGTAGATATTAGCTCTTTCAAAAACACTTGTGCTTGTTTAAAAAAAAATGAGGCGTGGTCTGATATCAGAAAATTGGCCAGTACTATTTGTTGTGTACTACTACTAGAGCCGTGGCGGCACAGTGGTTAGAATGCATATTGCAAGCAGTTCGACAGTTTGAATCTCACCGGCTCAAGGTTGACTCAGCTTTCCATTCCGAGGTCAGTAAAATGAGGATCTGGATTGTTGGGGGCAATAGGCCGACTCTGTAAACTGCTTAGAGAGGGCTGTAAAGCACTGTGAAGTGGTATATAAGTCTAAATATTGCTATTGCTACTATCCTATAAGAATAGTAATATGTTTAATGAAGAAACAGTTTTAGCACAGTTTTATGGATGTTGGACATGTTGTTTTCAATGATACTCGAAGCTTTCTGGTTTTAAAACTTTTCCAAAATGTTATATTGGGGAGTTATTACAAAAGCAAAAATCTGAACATTCTCTTTTCTCCTACCTTCTTTCTTTTTTGTAAAGTAACAGGATCACAAGACATGCTGTGAGAATCACAAGGAGTAAACTCAATAGTGCTCCAACTGCTTGGCTTCTTCCAGAAAGGCCTTTAGGAAAATCTTCCACATACTTTCCATCATTTGTTGTTTCAGAGCTTCTGCAAATGATTAAAGAAATGGGAATTTGAATTCAAAAGGTATCATCTGCTGTGCAAAAGCAGCCCTCCACATATTACTTGTTCTCTCTATTCTGTTGCAGCGCTTCCTGCCCACTAGAATGGGTCTCTTTGACCCTTGGAAAGGTTTGGTGCAGAGAGAATGAGACAAGTTAGCCTCACTCTGAGTATATATTTCTATTGCATGTCCCTGGACTAGTTCATCACTTTAATTAAATTCAATAATATCCCAAAACTTTGCTAAATTACCCTATTCTGAAACAAGAGATGAAGATAGTATTTGGAAATGATTAAGAACCACCTTCAAATACATTCCTCAAAATGGAATAAGCTATAATTATAAGTACTTTTAAAAATTATTTTAATCCTCCCATTTCAGAGCAGGTTAATAAACTTCCAACCAAACAAGCAAAATTTCCCAGCACTGGTTTTTCCCCCCAATATAGCTACAGTCAGTTATCTATTCAATTCTTCAAGTCCAAAAGGGTGCTAAGGTTATTGCCATATATGTAACTGTTGAATGACTACTATTTGAATTCACGTTAGGTATGTTATATTTCACTTTATTATTCATGATGGTCACATTTGGGTCAAACATCTGGAAAAGGCAACATCCATGACATCAATCCTTCAGGCTTAGTAACAAAAAATAGAATCGCTCAACTCAGCAATGGACTGGATGAGGATGAAAAAACTGAAATGCAATTCAGGCAATATTGCGGTTTGGGGAAGGGGATTCAATCTGTTTTCATGGGATTGCATTTCTCTCAATAGATTTGTAGCTGAATATAATCTCTGATCTAGACTAAATTTATCCAGAAGAAGCTGTAGCTTGAAGTAAACATCTGGACAAATTTAATCTAATAAAGATGATTGATGTTCTGATCAGATCCCATTAATACTTTTGTACTTTTTTGCACTTTAAAACTACTAAAACTAAAACTGTGATATCTATATCACGCACACATAATTTGAGAGGAGGAAAGAAATTTCCAGGTTTAGTTCCAGTTGAGACAGTATGCGCTGTATAGAACTTTTGTGATTTATTTATTAACTCAATTTTAGAGACTGCCAGACTCCAGAATTTGGGTAACTTACAATTAAAAAACAGAAAAACAAACATGGAAGTAAGAATTAGTAAGAATTATTCTCATGAAATTTACTTACACCAACTGGCAAACCGCTGAGGTGTACCAGGTGAATAAGTACTGGCAGTCCATTGATTCATGAAGAAATTTTGGGATGCCTTCTTCAGCGTCTTTATCACAGTGGAAGACAATAGTTGAGGAAGCAGATTTTTTGGAATCTCTGCCACATGTGGAGTCAGAGAAGAACACCAGATCCAAAACATCATCTGCAAAGGAAGAAAAATAATAAAAAAATCATAATTAATTATTGGTTGCGGACATTTTGTGGACATCTCAGAAGGGACATTCCTTGGTTTCTTGGGCTGTTAAAGTGACAGGGAAGAAATGTACTTTCAGTTTTGCAGGTCTACTTCCCCACTGTATGCCTACTTACTCTTGTAAATCCTTCCTTTCCAATCTCTCTCTCTGCCAGAAGGGAAAAGGGAGTAAAAAATGGGGCCAAGCACAGGAGCAATTGCCTATTAAAAAAAAATAACTCCCCCCCCCTTTTTTTTTATCACAGAGCAGAGATTGCTTAAACAAGCAACTGGGGTGGGGGGAGGGGAGGAAACCCAATCCATTTCTGTGGGCAATCTCTCCTGTGCCTGACTATTATTTTTCAACAACTCCTCTCTTGTATTTCTTTCTATGTACATCCCCCATGTGTGCCTTACTCCCTTCTTCTCCAAGTTCTCTACTCTATAAGCAGGAGGGGAGAAAGATCAAGCACAGGACAAGGCATACTAACTGTAAAGGTAATCACATAACTGAGGGACACTGTGAAGGTTGTAAATATAGGCATTGGTCCTAAAGTTACTTTTTTCAGCACCATCCTAACTGAATGGTCACCTAGCAGTTGCTAAGTGAGAACTATTTGTTCTTATTTAGACAGAAAAGTTGGTAAATTCTCACTTAGTAAATAATGTTCTTGCTTTAGTTTCCTTCTTGCCTCTCACGGAGGTGAGCTGGCAAGTTTACACATTAAGTTTCCATTCGTGTAATGACTGGAAGGAAAAGTGGTGAGTACACAAAGATTGATCTTTTTTGTATTCCCACATTTGCTCTCCGGCTACTCAGTTTAGAAAAACAAAAAAAATGGGATCTATATGTGTAAAAATCATTTTTTTCAACCATTCTCCTCTCAGAAAGCAAAAGAAGATGCAGTGAAAAAAATATACTGTATATCCAACAACTTACCCTTCACCCTGCTCTTCTGTTATTGAGTATCGCCTTTTCAGTTGTTCTTTAACTTGGAAAGGCAATAAAAGGATAATAGAGGAGCACCAAGGGGAAATGTAACTCTCTCCCCCACCTCTCTCTCTATATATGTGTGTTTAGGCTCCCCTCCCCACTCTCTATATATAGAGAAGGAGGAGGGGAGACAAAACATACTACACACACACACACACACACACACACACACACACACACACACAGAAATAAGGAGCCACTTTATCTTCACTCCCTGGGATAGGAAAAGGTCAAAATCAAAGTCCCAAAGGTGCTTTTTTTCAAGAGGCAACTGGACTTTCAGAGCTGAAGAAACTTCTTGGATGAGAAGCGAAATGTCTTCAAAGAAAAACCAGAACCAGTTGCCTCTTTAAAAAGCACCTTTGAGACAAAAGTGCCTGAGTCAGAATCAAAGAGTCCCCAAGTCCAAAAAATAGGGCTTTTCACAAATTCTCAATGCCTCTCAATCTGCCTAAACAGCCAAGAAAGGGTATATGCTATCATCTGGAGGGACAAGAGGATAAATTGCTATCGTCTGGAGGGACAAGAGTTGGGAATGACTGACAGGTTATTAATAGCATTATTTAGTTCTACTCACAGGAATGAAAACCAAGAAGGTGAAAATCAACAGGGAGAGATAATAAAAAAAGGAAATACACTGATACTGAGGCATCAGTATAATTATAACAAACAAGTAGATGGTGGGGATGTGCAAAATGCTTTACTTATATATCTTTTATCAAATTCATATGGCTGCCCCCTCACACAAAAGTTACTGGGTAGATTTATGCCCAAATAATTCTAGCCACAAAACAGCCACTGCGGAGTAATTCTTTCCTCAATTAAATGGTATGAAATGTGATTATTTCTGAATAGAATTGTTGGGAGGGGAAGGTGATAATGGAAAAAAAAAATCTCCCCAAATCAGACTTTAGGAGAACCATAAAAACTGGTATTAGGTCATCGGTTGGAATCCTGGCACTGGGCTTTTTAAGAAAGCTCTAAAAGCACGGGTGTCAAACCCGCTCACATCGCAGTCCGCATTGTGACGTATCGCAATGTTTTTTGCCTTTGTGGAGCCGGAGTGGGTGTGGCCTGTGCAGGCCATATTGACAGGCCTGCCCTAAAGAATCGGAGCACCAGCCTTGGATTGTGTTTGGATGTAGGTATAGCCTTTTTGAAAAAAAAAACTGAAGGGTGGTAAAAAGGATTAGAAGAAAATACACTGGGAAGATTGAGGATGGGCATGCAGGTGAGATATCTGATAATGGGACATGGTTACATCCTGGGACTGATACCTCAGCAGACATGAGGACGGGAGGTGATGGTGGTGGAGAGACACAACATAGCAAAATTGCCCTTCTTGCTCAATAAAATCACCTTGGAATCACTCTGGATTTCAAACAGAAGATTTAGAAGAAACTAGGAATAAGCAAAACATTCTAGGTTTTATTTTTAGTGAACGCTGGAATAGTTCAACAGAATTTCCAATGCAATTTGTTTAGTTTGGGTTTCTGTTTTGCACATAACTGTCCTCATCACTAGCAAGTCACTGCTTACCTTGAATATAATAGTGAGCATTTTTTGATGATCCAACTCTACGAGTACGTGTATCTGATATTTTAACTTGACAGATGTTAGCTCCCATGCACTGTAAATTCTTTGAATCAGTGATAGAAGAAAGCTGAATCTCATAAATGTATCTGTCGCCATTTGTTCTGAAATCTCCTGATGCATTGTATAATCTGAAACAAAAAAAAATAAAAATACATAACACACACACATATACAGAGTAATGATATAGAAATAACCAGAGCTAAGACAAAAAACGTTGGAAGCACCTCTTTTCACCTACCTAATTACTACTATTCTTTATTCAAAGGAACCTATTTTAATTCACCTAAAATTTCAAGTTTAGTTCCATCTACAAGGGACTTTCTTCCCCCATTTCCAAGCAATCTACAATTCCTCAATTTTTGTTTTACCTGAATGCTATATAGGTAGTCTTCAACTTACAACCATTTGTTTAGTGACTGCTCAAAGTTACAATGGCACTGAAAAAAAATGACTGATGACTGTTTTTCACACTTTACAATCATTGCAACATCCCTAAGGTCATGTTATCAACATCTGGATGCTTGGCAACTCTTATATTTATGATAATTGCAGCATCCCAGGGTCACATGATCACCTTTTGTGATCTGATGAGCAAAATCAATGGGGAAGGTAGATGAACCTAACAACAGTATTAGCTTAACCATTTCAGTGGTTCATTTAACAACTGTGGCAAGAAAGCTTGTAAAATGGGGCAAAACGCACTTAACAACTGTCTTGTATAGCAGTGAAAATTTTGGGCTCAATTGTGGTCGTAAGTCAAGGACTATCTGTACCCATCTTCACTATTATTTATGAAAATAGCAATAGCAATAGCAATAGCACTGTATTTATATACCGCCTATCAGGGCTTGCAACCCTCTCTAAGCGGT
>JANHJO010000296.1:186962-200405 GCA_032468235.1 Pseudoxyrhopus heterurus
GACTCAGCCTTCCATCCTTCTGAGATCGGTAAAATGAGAACCCAGATTGTTGGGGGCAATATGCTGACATTGTAAACGGCTTAGAGAGGGTTACAAGCCCTGATAGGCGGTATATAAATACAGTGCTATTGCTATTGCTATTTTTCCCTTTTAAAACATTTTGCTTCTCATCCAAGAAGCTTCTTCAATTCTAACTGAATGGCGGGGAATAGAAGGATTCTATAATAGAATGAATAGAAGAATATAAATCCTTCTCTTCCCGCCATTCAGTCAGACCTGAAGAAACTTCTTGGATGAGAAGCAAAATGTTTTCAAGGAAAAAAGTCCAGTTGCCTTTTGAAAAGCACATTTGGGAAATGACCTGGATGATTGAGACTCTCCATAGACACATCATAAACAATGATTTTATGCTTTGTACATGTCTACTCAATAAACTTCATGAACAAATCAACCCAGATTTCTTACTCAAAGTTCAAATGACCAGGCTCACATTATCCTACTGCAAACACATTATGTGCTGACCCAACTCTCCGCATAAGGTGCCAATGCTAGGAAATGTGGGAGGAAAGAGAGAAAGAAGATGACCACCAGCAAGATAAATGGACTTAGTTATGGTGGTAAAGGGTGCACCATTGGAAAATCTAAAAGATCAGATTAGCAACAAAAAAATCTATCCAAGTGGTCACTAAGATTCTGCACTGACTTGATGGCACAATTAATTCATCAATACCCAGGCCAATCAATATAGAGTTGCAAACATAGTCCAATTCTGGTTTTGGTGAAGAGATTAAAGTGTCATCTTCACCGCATAATAGCTACCTTTGTCATGCTTTCCATCCATCCTGGAATTGGGAAAGACTCTTATTATCTTATTACCCTAATATTACCCTATTACCCTTGCTACTGTTATAGTGGGCTCAGATTCAGACTTCCACAGAATAATTAAAGCTGTCTTTGGCTTGCCTTAGCACATAGATGAGAATGAGATACAGGAAATGTTGTATGTGCATATCTTTGACAAAGTGTAAATGTTTGACATTTGAATGGGACCAGAGATCTATAGGGGTGGGCTTAAATAATGAATCTTTGTATCATAACAGGAAATAACAGGCATTGTATATGCTTATGGTTTTTTAGTCCAGTTCTGCCTTGATTCTCCTCTGCCTAATGAATAGTTAGCATGTATAATTTTGGCAAATCAAACCTGCCTTATCAACCGTGATCAAGATTCTTTTGAACATAAGAATAGCCATGCCAAGGGCTGCTGCTTTGTGCCTAAGAAACTGAAACAGTTTCAGCAGCTAGTTCTATAATTGAGCTCTAATTTGCTCTCTTTTATTCTCCTGCATAAGTAGATGCCAAGAGAGAATCCTGCTGCTTATGAACTCATGCTCATCCTATCTTCTTTTCTTCTGTTCTTCTCCCTCAGCTCCCAGGTTCCCTTTACAGTCAGATGTCTATGAAGTTTGATGGGGTGTGAACCAGTACATAAGACATTTACCAAGCCAGCCAGAATTTGCCTAGAATTGCTGTTTCGGCAGCAGATAACAGCATCAGTGAGAATAATCAGATCCATTCAAACTTCAAAAACAAACCATCTTCAATTCATTGTTTTACTGGAGAAGTGACAGGTTTTTGTCATCACAAGCTTATAACACAAGAATAATTATCTAAAGTATATTATTTAAAGTATATTATTGCAGTCTACAGTTCTAAAGTGGAAGGGGAGATATGGGTTGATTGGCTTATGCCTTTGAGTCAGTGCTGATTCCTGTTGACTTCAACACAATCTTCTGGCACTTTTTTGGAAGTGGTTTGCCATAGTCTCTGTCTTAGAACAGAGAGAAAGATCAGGGTCAGGACTAGAGATGGTACTAGAACTCAACATCTCCTAGTTTCTAATCTGATGTCTTCATCACTTCATCAAACTGGCTCTTTTTGTTTTTAGAGACACATATAATTATATCAACTACTATTCAGTGAACCTAAAGCATAAATCTGTCTCCACAGTTTCTGCTGTTGGATTATTTATTCTATTGGTGAATTTTCATGGGATACCATCATTCTTATGCTTTAAGATTTGCAAGGTTCAAGGACTGATAACTACATAACATTGGATCTAGAATCTGCCTCAAATTAGTAGCAGAACCTCTCTTTTCCCTCTTTAGCTTTATGTCTTTTAAAATATATTTCAAAAATGTGAGGGATCTTCTGGAGCAAATTAGTAATTGAGAGGGTAAGGAAGTGAAGAAAAATGAATCTCTATGAGCCATAATATCCTTGGTAGAACTCTGTTCAAATAAAGCTCCAACCATTAAGGGCAAAATCTGAAAGCAAATAATTGTATTTAATTAATGTTTGATATGGTTGGTATTAATAAGTTCATAATTTGTGCATTCACACATAAACAGGAGTACTGCTTTGCAGGTTGATTATAAGGACAAACTAAAGATATTGCTACTCTACTGTCCTCTCAGCAATGTGGCAGTATCTCCCCGTTCACCAAACTTAGGTGATTCCTTTGTTTGGTTTTTGTTTGGTTGTTTAGTTGTTTTGTTGAGAAGATCAAGAAAACAATTAACTTTAAAGAAGCAGGATAGACAGTATTGACACTTTTGAAAATAATGCAATAATCAATAGAAAAGATTTTGCAGCTGGATGAAGAAAAATATTAATGGCAACTGATATTAGATGTCAAAAAGTGAGGCCACTTGTTTAGGGGAAAAAGAAGTCATATACATAAGCATACATAATAAATCATAATCTAAGCATTGGTCCTGCAGATCATAGGCTGTGTATTGAAATATGGACTAGAGTATGAAACCACCATATTTTAGCAGTCTGCTGTCTAATTAACAGTAGAGACTCATAGTGCACATCTCTTAGTGACTATGAATTCACTCATAAAGCTTGATGATGGTCATCAAGGTAGGAAGATTCTGCTTCTGTTACTGAAATGTCCTCGGGTCTCCCCAAAATCTGTAGTCCTCCACCTGCCCTATAGTCTCACTTTTCTCTCTATGTGGAAATGGTGCCAGCTTTTACAATGAAAAATAGCACAGAATTTAGGCAAGGCAAGGTTTAGCTATAGAGGACAAATTAAATTGTGTCATTGACCTTCATTGCTTCTCTTATTCTGCTCCTGGCCCTAAGATTTAATAAAGATAGAATGCCATATTGCTTACACATGGCCAACTTGATTGGAGGACATAGCCTCAGAACAAACCATTTAGTTTCTTGGTTTTTTTCAGGTTCATTTACTTCATGTTTTCCATTAGGGCTCATGCTGCACAGTTAAACCCTTTCTCATGCTTTTCCAATGTCATATTCTCACAATGCTGTGGAGAAATGAAACTACTGCTTGGCTGCTTGGACTCTTCATATCTAGAAGCAGCCTGAAGATTTTATTATGTTATCCTCCAAGTTATCATGTTCAATGAGCCTTAGCAGTATTTTCCCAGCATCCATAGATTGGCCCCAAATATTAGTAAAAAGCCAAAACAAAAATTAAAAAAAAATATTCTGCAGCTATGGTGGCCATAGAAAGCTACAGGTGCCTCTGTTTAGTGACAAAATGCATTAGATTTGCTTGCTAAAATTACATCAGTGTAAGGGCAAATAATTTAAACTTTAATCTAACTAAACTGTGCAATATTGTCTAATGGTTTGGAATTCTACAAATGTATAGTATTTCTTTGTAGGAAACACTCCTGCAAAATACCTCATCTCAATGTACAAATGCAGTATTTTTTTTTCTAAAGCACATAAAAACATGATGGCAGTTGTGTTTTCTTGGCAGCCTCTGGCCTGTTATTAGGACTTTCTTGATTTGATCACATTGTGATGACAGAGGGATATCTGATATATGATACCATAGTCGAAACGAAGTTTTATTGAAAAATGTAGTTTCATCACAGGAGTTCTAATTCTATTATCCAAATAAAGTGTACCAATGCTGATTCATATTGCATCATTTTGTCATTTCCATTAGTTAGCAGAGCTGCAAAGCTCAATATTGTACTGTTTTTGCAGGCTGCTTGGCAATGCACATTCCAGTATATGAAAATAAATCATTGTTTTCAAATGACTATAGAATTCAGATGTTTATTTCAATTTATTTTGTTCTCAACTAATCAGCTACTTAAAATTTTAAATATTATAATTGTAAATTCTTTATTGATAATTTATTTTTCATCCACCTTGCTTTTCTCCATTTTTTTTTCTTTTCTATTAATTTTTGACTCTGTCCTTAAATATTTTAAACCAATTCACTAATTAAAATTAGAAAGGTAATCTTCTCCCACCCCAAGTCAGGCTTGATTTCTGGTGAGTATGTGGAGACATTTTTTTTCTTGGCAGCAATATGTAATTGCTTTGCCACTGCTGTCTTCTGAGATTTTTTCTTTTTTAGTTCTCTGATTAGCCTTTAGATCTGTGATTTCCTGGGGGACTTCTAACCAACTATTAACCTTGGCTTGGGTTTTCTGAGTTCAATCCAAGTTGGCTAACTGCTGCCATCTGCTGAGACAGTCAACAATATTAATTCATGCATCCATCCATTCATTTGCTATTATGCCAGTCATGTCATGCATCTCCAAAGAGTGTACAACATCAAAATACATTATGTACATTTTAAAAGGCAGTAACAAACAGAATGCAATATAAAAGTTAAAACAATCCTCAACATATGTGTTTAAAAAGCATTACCCAGACTTCTTGAACATGTAGATTTTCTTTTCCTTTCATGTTTTATACCCCGGGTTGTACAGTAGCCTTATCTTTTGCAATAAATGAGGACAGTCTGTCCAAAAAAATCACTCTGAGTTGTGTCTGGTTAAGTTCCATAAATATATTCCCAACACTACATAATTCCCATTTTGATTCAGCATAACATAAAAAAATGACACGAGCTGATACTTAAATATTTCAAAACATACCAAATCATGTCCAGTTCTCTAATTCTGATTTCTGCAATTTATTTTAATTCTGATTATTTTTCTTGCTACTAATCGTACCGATAATAATGACTCAAGAGTACTCTGTAATGACAGCTTCAGCCTGAAAGATTTAGTCCTATAGGCTTTGCTTTAATTCTATGGTATAAAAAAAATCAGTCACGGCTATGATAAAGATTTTGAATTGTAGAGCAATTTAAATAATAGGTATGCACTTATGTTAATTGATATATTTGACTGTAATTTACAGAAATCTTCCCAAGTAGCATAATTCCCAGCTATGGCATCGATTTGAGCAAAGCTGATTTACATATTTTCCATTTATTTATTATCATTGTTTTAAAAACTAACCCTCCATCTCACTTACCAGATACTGATAACTTTCTACTCTGACCTACATTAGTTGCTTTTACATGGCAAGAATTCAACCTTAGAAAGTGTTTATTCACAGGAATGATATGAAGGCAGTTTTATGATCTGAAAAAATATCTTGCCCAGAAATAAAGGACTCTCACAAAAGAAAGCAAAATACTCTTAGGGCTGTACAAATCCTTCAGTAAAGATGCATTGGAATGCATATCAGCACTTGTCATTTCCTTAGTTGGTACAACCACTTTGCTTTGTCCCCCCCGCCCCTGAAAAAAAAAAACTACGCAAGCTTTTTTCATTAAATAAAATACATGTGGGTTGTGGCTTCAAGGATTAAATTGAAAATTAAGTAACATGCAACTGACTTTTTGGATTTATTTATTCTTAAAAAAAAGTGTAGAGCACGGCCATATCTCCATGAAAATACAATTTGACAAAGGGCAGATCTGCATTTTCTGCTTGGCCCATCACCAATACAGGCCCCTCATCACTTCCTAAGTGGAGAAATAGAGGCTGATTCTCCATTAGTTTGTTCCATTCTAATAGCAGTCCAGCTTTGATTGGTTGTAATGCCTAACATGCCTTCCCCTCTGGCAGCTAGACACTATTCTGTGAAATCATGTCTTGGGCTCCCTGGTTATTCTGTTCTCCCTATTTCTTTTTCATCATCTTGCCATTAATCTGATGATGGTGCATTAACTTAACTGTTCTGAACTTCAAAAGCTCAAGCTCCATTCATCCCAAACATTTCCCAGTGGGTATCCTTTTGGGTTTTACCCAGGCTAGATGAACTATACTCCTTTTGCTTTCCCAACGCCTCCCTGCAGTATAACAAAGTTTCCCTTCCATTCCCTTTATTTCTTTAATGAAACTATTAAGTTGCAATGCAAGTTTCTTGGTGCTCTCTTTCTATGAAGCTGAACTATTCATTCTTCCTTGTTAGAAATTTTCACTGAACATGCAGAATTAGTTAGGAACTGATGAATACCCGATTCCTCTTTTACAACAATGCAAGAAGAAAAAGAAAGACTGTGTGTTAGTGTCAAAGGATGTAATAGAAGAAGGGATGAGAAGTGGGAAGGGCAAGAGGCAGAGGAATGAACAACTAGGTCTAGCAATGGCCATAATCTGGGCTAAGCAATATCTCCAATCTAAACCTATCTGAGCTCAAAGATCTCATCCTGGGGTATGATTGTAGATTTCAGGGACTAGCTGTCATATTATAAATGTGCTCCTTAAGTATTTTTTTGATAAGGACTTTTGGTATTTATGCTGGGATAATCTTCTCAACACAATTTCTTGATTAAAATATGCCTGATATTCTGAGAAAGAGAAGCAATAAACACTATAAAATATTTTATCTCAGTCTCATGAAAAACATACATCCTGAAAAATAATGACATTTGACAGGAGGGAGGAGAAAACCTTTAGCCTTTATCTAAATCATTGAAACAACGACTGTATCAAAGTGTTAGTAGTAGTATTCAATATTTAATAGTCATATACTTACAATCAAATAAAAAACTCCTTTATTATAAATTTATTTTTTATTTATACATATACATATACATATGTAGTATATCCTGAAGAGTTGGTTGTGTTAGCTTATCAGATGGCCTGTAAATTAGAGATCTGAGTTTAGCTAACATAGTGTGGCATTTCACAAATACAAAATAAAATATCAATATCAAAAGTTCTAGTGATAGAGGATGGTTATCAAATTAAAAATGAATGATATTGAAAATGAACAGATGGAACTAAAGTTATTATACCTATTCATTCCTTCTCTTACTACAAAGCAATATGTGAAAACTTCAATCAACAAAAAGTATGATGACTAACACTTAATATCCTGGCCTGTTTTTTGGAAAAATAGGTGAGAAATAAATAAATTTACTTTGGGGGAAATAAAGCAACATCTTAAATTAATATGATCAAAGAGGACAAAAAAAATTTCTGTTAGATGACATGAACACAGGGAGTGAAGATGAGTTGAGATAGTATGGGAAGTGACTGGGCCATTGAGACACTCATGAATGAATGAAATGAAATGAAAATTATGATTGGTGAGTATTTGTTTAGGGAAAAAAATCATTTCAAGTACATGCTTTCAGTATAGGACTATGCATGAGTACATATAGAAAAATATAGATCTAAAAACATGATTGATCATAACGATAATATTGATAAAATAGTAAATAATAAAGGGATGTGAGGTTGTGAGTGAGACAGACCATTTTGGTGGAGTGACAAAAGTGGACATTAGCTACAAATGGAAATGGAAGAAAAGGAAAAGAAAGAAGAGTGAAAATATATGACTACAGAAAATAAAATATCATTGTATGAAGATATTATTAGAATATAATCTCTCAATAGAAGTGTCTCTACAAGTGAAAAATACATATAAATATAACTGAAATGAAATACACAAATATGATAAATAAAAATAAAAAATAAACAAAATGACTAGAAATATATTGATTCATTACATCCTTGTATATTGTTGTATTATAGTTCTTTACATTGTTCCATCCAACTATTTGACGTATATAAAATATCAATTGCTACTGCTTTGAAAATTGCTGCCTGTCTTGGTCTCTATGAATCTTCAATATTATGGCAGAAGGAAATCCTATACTGAATCACAGTGACTTCCTATCTTTGCCATGCTTTCTCTCAATATTCAAGTCAGCAATGTCAATAATGAAGATCATGTTTGCAACAATATTTGAGCTCAACGACATTTAACATAATGGGGGGGGGAGAGATGAGGCTTCAAAAGCTCTTTCTGTGGTGGAGATTTTGGAGAGACAAGCTGTTGACAATGATTCATGGTTCCAAATTCAGAACCATCTGCTATTTTGGAAAGCAACTCTAACCAAGGTGATAAGGTGAAGTGCAGCAGCTGCATCATTATTGAGTTCTAAAGCTGAGTTAAATGTGACCACTATAATGAGCAACTGCATTCATGGGCCAAGAAGATTATGGAAAGCAGAATCCTCTCTCTATCCCAGTACCAATAAGAGCTCCACTGGAAATGGCCTAGATCTTGACATAGTGTGTCTGTTCACCTGAAGTGATTATTAGGGTTTCTATTACTTCCAAAAGCATATTATTCCATATGTCACATGGGAAAGTCAGCAAATGCAGAATGAACTTTCATTCATTATCTCTTATACTATTTCACTCGGAATTGAAGCAAACCCTTGCTGGGCCTGACTAGAACTTCCTTGGTGATTGAGACCACTCTTCATATATTTATTCCCAATCCTCATGAACCAAGCTCCATTAGGAAGTTTATTAATTTATTGTTTGCATTTCCACACAAAATTCAAGAGAGTGTAGAATCAGAAGGTAAGATTTCCAGATGATTCTGTCATACTTCTTTCTTTATATATTCCTCGGCTTCTCTATCAGCTTTAGGTTTCTGACCTTAGCTGTACAACTGCTGATAGGAGAAGCTAAATGTAATATAAAAACAGTCAGCAGCTGATATCAACTCCATTGCTTTCCATCCTAATATTAGTTTCATATTTTTTGCTCTCCCTTTCTATTGTAACCAAGGAAGTTTCCCTAGCTCTCTTAATAAGTTAGCTCTCTTAATAACATTCCTTCTTCAGAAATGGAAACAGATTTCTAGTAGAGATCAAGCTAGTCTTCTCTTCCCTGCTTTTTAATGTTGAAGACGAAGATATTTTGGAGGGTATTCTCTTAAGTTTTGGACAATCCTTGTTTTAAATTTATTCTACAGTTGTGACTGTGATTATGATTGATTTTAATCAGACTACATATATTTTAATTTGTTTTGATACTCTATGTAAGATTCTGAGATTTCATTGATTATAGCAGGGTAAATCTTTGATAAATAAATAAGCAATAAACAAATAAATGCCAAATTGAGAATGCAAGCTACAAGGACCAATAAGTTTTATATAATTAAAAATAGTTTTCTGTTTCAAATGATTAATTAGTGCTATCTACTGTATATCACAAACAAATAGTTCTGGTAACAATAGTAATGGGGACTGGAATTTCCATTGGTCACAAAGTTGTTATCATGCAACAGAATAACAGAATAACCTTGGAGGTCTTCTAGCTTGCTCAAGCAAAAGACCCTATACCATTTTAGATAAATGTTGCCCAATATCTTCTTAAAGGCGATGCCGGAGCCTCCTTGCGAGCCGCGGCAGCACCGATGCTGCGGCAAATGCAATTAAACTCAGTTAACCAAGACCGGATGGTGGGTGGGGTGAGCGGATGTGCGGGGGGGTTGCGCTTCGTGTATATAACAGCACTAAGCAACAGGTATAATTAGCACTATCTTTTCTTTTGTTACCACTTTGATCTCGCTGTTGCTGTGCTTCTTAGTCTTGCCACGGCCTAACAGGGTCGGCTATGGCCTGTAACAAACCCAGTGGCTTGCTGGAACGCGGCTTAGCTGCTGCACAAGTGGCACAATTTTTTACATACATTTCGATACCTTGTTGCATTCATGGCCACCAGAACTGGCGGTTAGCATAATGCAATGTTTTCAGGAACCCAAAATGCCCCACTTGTTTTACATCATGACACCGATGCAACCTTACATTCCTTAGTGACAATGGGACATACAGTTTTCCATTTTTCCACGCTAATCCATCTTTAAATACTATGGCATTGCTATTCTCCATCACCCAGGAATCAGTATTAAGCACAGTACACAGGTCTGTTAACATAGCATCTGCCATTCGGCCCACACAACACGTGGGTTGGGGGGTTGGGATTATTGACTGGATAACCTCCTCTTGCTTGCTATTATACTGCAGTAGTCTAGACAAAGCATCAGCTAAGAATTTTTTTCCAGCAGGTATATATTTTAGAACGAATCAAAACCTCTGGAAGTATTGGGCCCACCTTACTTGTTTGGGAGACAATTTATGGGCAGTCTGGAGGGCCTCCAGATTCTTGTGATCTGTCCATACTTCGAAGGGGGTTCGGGCCTCTTCCAACAAATGGCCTCGCCACGTCATCAAGGCCCACCTCACCATGAATGCTTCTTTTTCCCAAATTGCCTACCTACGCTCCAGGGGGCTCAGTTTGTGGGATGTATATGCACATGGCTGTAATAGGCCTTGCTTGTTCTGTTGTAAGAGCACAGCCCCCACTGCCACCTCACTGGCAACAGCCTGGAAAACAAATGGCTGACTAGGGTTGGGGTGTTGTAGTACCGGTTCCTTGGCAAATAATGATTTTAGGGCATCAAATGCAGTCTGGCATGTTGAAGTCCACACAAGGGTTTGTCCGGGTCTAGGTTTTGAATTAGTCTGTTTAATCCGTAACAGGTCTGTAAGTGGTAAGGCTACTTGTGCAAAGTCTGGGTTAAACTGATGATAGAAATTAGTGACTCCCAGAAAACTTTGGAGCTGTTTGCGAGTCTTAGGAGCCTGCCACTCCATCACAGCCTGCACCTTCCGAGGGTCCATTTCCACCCCAGCCCGCAATATCCAAAACCCTAAATAGTCGAGATGTGTTTTATGAAACTCACACTTTGAGAGTTTCACGTACAATTTGGCATTTTGTAATTTCTGCTAGTACTTGCTGTACTAAATGGACGTGTTCCTTCATTGTATTGGTATAAATGAGGATATCATCCAAGTAAACCAACACACCACGATAAAGATGTTCATGCAGGACCTCGTTTATACGTTGCATAAAAACGGCAGGTGCTCCCTGTAGGCCGAAGGGCATTACCCTGAAAAAATAACTTCCCAACGGACAGTTGAACATAGTTTTCCATTCATCACCTGGCCTAATGCAAATGTGATAGTATGCTTCATGTAAATTCAGTTTCATAAAGCAATGACCCTTAGCCAAGGTGGCAAGGGATACAAATGTTCCACGCAGACTGCATTTAGGCCCCTAAAGTCCACACACAAACGTAACCCACCATCCTTCTTCTCCCGGAATAAGACTGGTGCAGAGATACACGACTGCCCAGGTTGAATGAACCTCCTAGCCAGGTTCTTATCAATATATTTTCTCATCTCGTCCAGCTCTTTGGGACTCATTGAATACATGCATGGTTTAGGAAGCATCTCCCTCTGTTTTAATTCTATCGCACAATCTGTGGATCAGTGGGGTGGTAAAGTGTCACACTCTCGTTCACTAAACACTTCCCTTAAATCGGTATACTCTGGTGGGATCTCTGGATCATTCTGGGACCTCAAGCAAACTACCTTCTCGTGGGGTGGTGGATTGGGACCTACTGCTATTCTCAAACATCTACAACCCCCCTTCCACCAGATACATAGACCCCACTTGTCCAACCAAGCCAATCCTAAAATTAGGGACTTAGTCATAACATCCACTACTATGAACCTAAGCATTTCCCAATGATCCTCCAATTCTAGCCTCACTAACTCGGTAACGTGGGTAGCCGGTATTCTTCCAAAGACTGACCCATCTACCTGTTGAAACTGTATAGGGTTCGCAGATGATGTACCCATATTCGTGTTTCCTTCATGGCGGCTTTACTGATCAGACACCTCGTGCAGCCTTAGTCTATTAAAGCCCCAAACCTTACTCCCTGTCCTGTATGTGGGTTTCTAATGGTAACTGGAATGTTGAATGGTGCTATCAGCTTACTTACCATCGGATTGTCTGATCCATTCTTCTCGCTATCTGCCACCAAAGTCACTGGAGGCCACCTAGCCCTCTTTTGATCTTCATTGTCTGAACTGCACCCCTGGACCTTTCCAGTGTTCTCTTATTATCGGCCTTCTTAACCACTTTACTTGTCACTGGTGTGGTAGGCTTCAATGGGCCTGATGAATGGCACTCTGCTGCTTGATGGCCCACCCGGTTATACCGGAAGCATCTAACAGAGGGACCAACACATGGAGGTGTCGCAGTCCCTTGGACTGCAGTATTAGACCTAGAGCTGATGGGAGGTACCATCACTTTCCCGCCAACTGTCCGCATGATTGGACTGACCTTCCCTTTCGAGCGAAACTACTTTAATCCCGCCTCCAACTCAATAACTTCCCAAAACCATTCTGACAGTTGATGTGGTAGCCCCTGGTAGACACAGGCCTGCTTCAGGTCTTTATCCAGTCCTGCACAAAACTCCCTTAACAGCAGATGCTCTGGCCAGGATCTCAACTTGTCTGCTACCTGCTTGAAATCGTGGACATATTCTGCCACAGGCCGGCCCTGCTGTCTCAGTGACAGGAACTCTCCCTCTGCTCGTAGGAGTGCCATCCTCAAACCTTGTTCGTAAGGCCTCCAGGAAAAGGCCCACATCCGCGAACTCATGGGCATGTTCATCATATAATTCCGCAGCCCACTCAGTTGCTTCACCATCCAACACAGCAGTAACAGCCACCACCATTGACCATTGTGACCTGTATAGCTGTGCATAAGTGTTGAAGTGATTAATCACCTGGTTTAGGAATAAGGTGACTCAGTCCGGGTTTCCATCAAATAAACCTGGTAGAGGAGGAGCTCCACGTAAGAACTGGGGGCCCCATGGAGCAGCCAGTCCCATTGAGCCAGCTCTTTCCCCAGCCACGGATGCTGGAAACTCTGGGTCCCTGTGACCTGGGACAGCCCCACCAAGGAATGCCATGGGCCGATGTCCTCTGTCCCTATCCACTGGATACATTATCTCCTCCAAAGAGGACTCCGTTCTGCGAGAGTACTGTCCTCCAGTCTTGTGAGGCTTTGAGCCCAAGTTCCATCGATTATCCACCGGTAGACCCAGGAAGCTTGCCTCTCCCAACTGCCTCCTTAACACATCCAACGTGTGGCTTCCTAGGGATCCAAGGTAACTCTCTTCGTCATCTTCCATCCACCAGCATTCCCTCTACTCAGCTGGCTGCTGGTGTGGTGATGGCAAAGCAGCCTTTCCCTTTATTCCCTGCACTTCCCAGCTCTCCCCTCCAGGACCTGGGAACCAACCCAACTTCCTACCAGAATCCTTCGGCCGCCTCAGATGAATGACCAGAATCCCCTTTTTCCACCATTGGGTCTTCTTCCACCTCCACCGCCTGCTCAACGGAGGCCTCAGACCCTTCTGCCATGGTCTGTTCCAACGAAATGTATTAGAGAAGAATGCTAAACAAAAAAGCATGGTAGAATT
>JANHJO010000303.1:0-14082 GCA_032468235.1 Pseudoxyrhopus heterurus
CGTCTTCGGACAGCGCTGGCTCTTCGGCCTTGAAACGGAGATGAGCATTGCCCCCTAGAGTCGGGAACAACTAGCACATATGTGCGAGGGGAACCTTTACCTTTACCTTTAAGCTTTAGCAAATGGAAGTCATACCATCCATTTCTGATAGGAAATCCTGAGCTGCAAACTTTTGACAGTGTGTTTGCCATCCTGCCAGGCAGCCATCATTTGCTGAAACTCCCCACTACCTTCAGGAAAACCTTGCCTATAGAAAAATTAGTATTATATACACTTATGGATTTGGATAGGTAAAGTAAACCTCATGCACTGTTGTGCATGGAATATATCAGAATAAGCATCTTTCTAATCTACAAAGGGCAGGAAATCTGTGGAAGTTATATTTCGATTGTTTAGATGTGGTTTATGTTCTGTTACAATTTTCATGCTGCATTTTAAATGGAGAGAACGCTTCATTCTTTTAGCCAATTTGGAATGTCAAAGATGGAGTAAATTCATGAAGATAGGGTTTTTTACATTTTTAGGGATTTTTCCTTTGTTCGAGATGAATATGTTATGTGGCTGCTCTGCCCGGAAAGAAAGTACAAAGTAAAACAAAACAGGTTAAAAGAGAAACAACAAGATTATCATAGATGAAGGCCTACAATGAACTGGTTGCCTGACAGAGTTTATGAGACTAAACTGGCCGTCTATTCCCTGTTGCCATGTTGAGGTGGCAGGCTGAATTAGCCCATTCTACGGATGCTTCTGGATACCAGCTAGGCAGGGATAGATTAAAACTATTTAAATAAGTCCAAATGTTTCTGCAAAAGTACATCAGACTCATAAGTTTAGTATTGTCACCTTGTAGAGAAGCAATGTCTTTAACACTTATTTATAAAAACACCCTGCTAAAATAAACTGTGATCTGAAACTGCCGTTGAACTGTTCTGAGATTCTGCTTTACCAGTACAAAATAAATCATAGTCTCTTAAGAAATAATAATGAAATGTTTCGATTCTGACTTTTAAGAGATATTTAAAGAAGATAGTAAAGATGATTTTGAACCTGGAAAATGTGATAGAAATTGATGAGGTATTGGATATAAAAAGGGATTTAGTAAAAGGAGGGGGGAAAGGATCTAGATTCTGACTTTTAAGAGATATTTAAAGAAGATAGTAAGGATGATCTTGAATCTGGAAAATGTGATAGAAGTTGATGATGTATTGGATATAAAAAGGGATATAGTAAAAGGGGGGGAAGGAAAAATTGAGGCTAATATTGAAGTATGAAATAATAGTAATCTAAAGTTAATTGAGATAGCTAATAATGCTAAAATGAATTGAAAGGAACTATTTAGAAATGAAATCGGAATGAATAATTGTTATTAACATATACATCTAATTATATCTATATAAACAGAGAAACATGATTTAGAATTAGTTTTTTTTCTTATTGTTTTGAAAAAGCTGTATAAATTAAAATGTGATAAAAGATTACAAATGATATTTAATAAGCATTAGATGCAATGAATAAGTTTATGACATTAATTTGGTCTATAAAAAATGGAGAAATGTTTTACATAATAGTGAAATGTTTAGAGTTTGGCTCTCAAGAGATATTTAAGGAAGATCGTAAGGATGGATTTGAACCTGGAAAATGTGATAGAAATTTATGATGTATTAGATGGAGATGAATGAAACCCAAAACAGCTCTGTTTGTATAAGAAGTGATGTATGTAAAGAAAAAAAAATAAAAAACATGTAACCAAAAAAAAAGAAAGAAACTGTGGGAAGAACTTTCTAAAAATCTTTTTTAAATCTTCTAAATTTTTTATTTTTTATTTTTAAGGGGTTTTTAAGAAGTAGTCTTCAATATCTTCATAAATGACTTAGATGAAATTAGTTAGAAGGGGAACTCATCAAATTTGCAGATGACACTAAGTTAACAGGAATAGCCAACACCCAAGAGGACAAGTTCAGGATCCAAAAAGATGTTGACAGACTTGAACAATAGGTCCTATCCAACAATTTAATGTGAAGAAAAGCAAGGTTTTATATTTAGGCAGGAAAAACCAATGGTATAAGTACAGATTAGATGAAACCTAATGTCAACTGTCCAGCTAATTTAAAAAAGAACTCCTGGGACATTGTGCTTTCCAAAAGTAAAGCTTTATTGAATATACTACATTGGTACAGAAGAAGTGAAACCAGTTCTGGGTTTACTGTGTGAAAGCCCAAACAGTTAAACTTGCTCTTCCCTTTGGCCATCCTGCTCAGTTCATGGCTTCTTTTGTTATGAGAATGGCCCCAATCATTCAAACACCTGTGCAGCATGACCTTTGGGGTGGCAGCAGGGTCTCATGATCTGCAGACAGAGTCTTGGTGTTCCATTCCACCCCTACTTTCTAACCAGACCCCTCCAGATTGTTGTCAAGCTGAGAGTGAAGAAGTAACTAGATGAAAGAGCAAATGACTCTTGACACCTAGTTGAAGAACAGTAATTGTGAGAGGGATCTTCCACTAGGGAGTCCTAGTGGAAGATCACTTAAATATGAACCAGCAGTGTGTGTGGCAGCAGCCAAAAAGCTAATACAACCCTTGTAAAAACAGAGACATAGAACCAAAAGCTTGTGAAGTATTAGTACTGCTTTATAAAACTTTAATAAGCTCATACTTGGAATAATGAATCCAGTTTTAGTCACCGCATTATGAAAAAGTTGAGACTTTGGAAAAAGTGTAGAGAAGACCAACGAGGATGCTTAAAGGCCTGAAAACTAAAACATTTGAAGAATGGTTGCAGGAACCTGGGTATTGCTAGCTTACAGACAAAAAAGGACTAGGAGTGACATGATAGCAGTATTCCAGTATTTGAGAGGCTGCCACAAAGAAGAGGGGGTCAACTTATTTTCCAAAGCAACAGAAAGCAAGTCAAGAAACAATGGATGGAAACTAACCAAGGAGAGAAGCAACCTGGAATTAAGAAGAAACTTCCTAACAGTGAGAACAGAAGTTGTGGGTTTTTGTTGGAATTACAAGGGTGGCATCGTGCCTTAAGTACAGTACTACCAGGATGCCAATAAGTTGAATCACGAAGTTCTTTATTTAGCGTAGCATTATAATACAGCAATAAGCAAGCATAGGTTAGGACTAAACATATGGAATAACTAACAAGGTGTTTGAGAGAGGAGAGGATAAGCATAACAGAATGGGAGACATATTTATACTGTTCTAGAGAGTGGGAGTAAAGGAGGTCACATGGCTTAGCAACAGGGCTAATGTTACTAGCAGGATAGTGTTCCCAGGAAAGGATATAATTATCTTGGAGACAAGCAGTCTACAATAGCATGGGAAGATAGCTATACCTGGGAAATGAGTAGGAGGCAATCTAAGCAAGGTTTACTATGGATGTGTAAATATGCAACACAATAATATTCAACACCACTCTAGCCCTTTGCTAAGGACATCATCTCACCCAGCTGAGGTATATTTTCAAACTGGAGAAGGACAATAGGAACAGCAGTTGATTTTGAGCTACAGCTGGAAGGAAATTGACTTGCAAATAATCTGTTCTGGAAATACAAACCTGCCAGTGACCAAGGGTAATTCCTATTCATTTTAGGAGAAATTGAGTGGAAGTTTAGATCAAAAGAAGATAGTCTTGCTTCTGATTATGCATGTGTGTTTTTTTTTCTTTTTCCAAATCTAGGTATAGGTGACTGTTGGCTTTCTTTAGGAACAGGTTGCCATAGGCTATTTGTGTGTTTTAATATATGAGGGTAAATACAGTTTGAGCAAAAGTGGAGGAAGAATTTAAAACACCCCCCTTCAAAAAAGGCTACTGATTCCATATGAAACCTTCAGGAAGACCAGCTGGATTCTTAGATGTCTTTAGTCCCCACACTCAGATCTTTGCTATAAACCCTCAACTTTCCACCATAGAACTTTCTAAGGAAGATATTTTTAAAAGTTCCTTTAGGATTCTCTCCAAAGAAGAAGCTCATAACCTGTGCAATTTGGATATGGTAGAATGTAGTCTGGATTCCCGGGAAGGAGGGGCTGATTTTAGAGGATCAAGAGTTAGTAAATTAGATAAACATCTATGGAGGTTCTCAGTCATCTAGGTCATGGTTATCCCAAAGGTGCTTTCTTCAAAAAGTAACTGGACTTTCTTCGTTTTTCCTTGAAGATGTTTCACTTCTCATTCTTGGATGAGAAGTGAAACACCTTCAAGGAAAAACAAAAAAAGTACAGTTGCCTTTTGAAAAAGCACCTTGGGGACAGTGAATTAGATCGTTTGAGAGAAAGTGGGTTAAAAAGGCTCCACCCTGATAATTCTCAGGATATATCAATACTGAGGCAAAATGGTGGCTTGAGTTGGGCAAGATTTCTGTCTGTAGGTAAGGAACAATAAACTGCTTAGAAGTAGCTCTGCCTGTCTTTCTTGGTTCTTAGGGCCTGGCATCAGGTGACTTAAACCAACCCCTTAGTAAGACTTCCTACTGAGGCTGCTTTACTAGATATACGGACACTCCTTAGATGTACAGGCTCAACAGATCCTCATGCAAAATATAATTCTTCCTGAGTCTTCTCCCAGGCCCAGCCAATTCTTAATTGGCCTCCCTGACAGCCAAGATGCAAATCAATCCGTGTCAATGCAGCAAATGGAAATGATGGGGGAAATGGGGCCTGAACAATCGCTTCAGATTTTAAATCATGATCAAAGGGATTTTTTTTTCAGGTGTATAATTTAGTGGTTGTGAGTTAAGAGATGGCGCTCCTGCAAAGTTTAGCAGATAACTAAGCCCTGGATCTCAAAAATTGCTTAAATCCTCTAAGAGACATAGCTCAGGGACAGCTGACTTCTTAGAGTTCAGACCTCCAATTTTAAATTCCATAGACACAACAGCACAATCTTTATGTTTGTCAGGCAACCAATTATTTATGGCTTCTAATCCAATGCCAAAGGATTGACTGCTGCGGGAGAAACATCTCTCTCTCTCTCTCTCTCTCTCTCTCTCTCTCTCTCTCTCACAGAGAGGGAGAGAGAGAGGAGGGGGGATCAGCCCCTGAGCAAATGAGCAAGACTTGCTTCAAAATATGGAATAACACTTTGAATTAGACTTTCCTATATCTCTTGGGAATAAAATCTACAGTATCAGAAACCTGCTTAGAAGTAGCTTAAACAACCTGTAATTGATTTCCCCCCCATCCCGAAACAAAAAAGTTTCATGAAATTAAATCAGTGTGAATTAGGAATCTTTCAGCTAGACATTTACAATCCACAACTGCCCACACAGAAACATTTATGGAAATTGGAGATGATTGTAGATAGGGTTATCACAAGGCTGAATTAAATCAGAATGCCTTTTACCTCTTTAAAAGCACTGTATCTCTTTAAAAGTGCTCAGTAAAACTGTCCATAGGACTAGTTATAAGAAGGCACTGACTGAGTAATTTAAAATATTGTCATGAAAGGTGTCTCATGGAAAGAAAGACCAAAAAGCATTATTAACTGTGTCTATATACCCAGCATCTGTTCCAGCAGATAAAAGTACTCAATGCATGGATAAGCTTTGGTGTCAAGCGGTTGCTAACTATGCATACTTAGCATTTGGCAAATAATAATAATTTGAGTAACAGTTGTAATTGAAATGGGAATAAATAAGGTGGAGAGACAAGAATTCATATGGTATGTGCAGTGTTACTAGAGAACACACCAAAACTTGAATTCTTATCCCAGTTGTCTTGGGGATACCAAGTGGCAAGGGACAGCTGAACCTCTCCATCATCACCATCTGTGGCTGGTAACCATAGCCAGCTACAGCAAGAATAGACAGGGAGAAAGAGCCTCTGTTCAGAGATATTGACTAACAAGTCATCAACACTGGGCAGAATGGTTTGCCTGCACCATAGATTTCTAGACATCAGAAAACAATTTGAGGAGAGTTCCCTTTTGAAACAGTTGCCTGGTTACCATTCACAGGAGACTGACAATGGTTAGTAAAGTGCTATTACTGTCCATTAAGAAACAAGGGTGGGGGGGAGGAGATGCACTGTATGCAGTAATGTCTGGTTAATTTGAGAGCTATTTTAGTAGAGAAGGGGAGAGATAATCAAAGAGAAAGATAATTGAATAGAATTATTCATCAACTCAGACTATTCCTTTTCATAGCAGAGTAGGACTCTTGGTAAGGCCAAAAATCACACTCAGTCTTGATTTGGAGAAGAGAAGAATAGCTGTAGCTCTCTAGGTACTAGTCAGCACTTCATCTCATGAGGTGGCCCACTAGATGCATCTTCTACTGCTGTTTACCTAATAAAATCCAGGGTGTTAACAAAGGACAGACCTATGCTCCAGGATTTTGTCTTCTCCACTTCTGAAGGTAAACTAGCAACTCACACCACAAATTGTGACAACATATTCCAGTGGTTGATTATACAGCATGTCAAGAAAATTTGCTAAGCTCTACTTATAAGTTTTATTATGTGGCTTCTGGTGTTAATATTACAGGAATTTTACTTTTAGTATGTACAGTATTATTCATCCTTTTTATTCCTGTCCATTATTTTAAAAAGCTTCAGTCGCATTCTTTCATAAGTACCTTTTCTCCAAACTAAACAGCTCCAGTTATTGCATATGTCTTCATACATGACATCAAGTCCTCTGGTCATCTTGGTAGCTTCTTCCTGGATCTTCTACAGCTCTACAAATAACCCTCCTGATATATTGTGATTAGAGCCATGCACAGTATTCCAAATGTTTCTTCTGTGCTATAGATTTATATAGGGACATTATAATATCAACTGATTTACTATGTATACCTTTTCTTAGACCTATGTAAATCAGAAAAAAAAATCCAGTCTGGATTGCCAGTTCAAATAATTCAGTTTGAAAAAAGTTCAAGTTGGAGGGGAAAAAAGCCAATTTGAACATTTGCATCAAATCTAATTTTGACAATTTGATTTGACTTGCCAATTTAGATCAGAAAGGTTATTTAGTGTGATGATTTCATCAAAATGTTTTTGAATTAAGTCATACAGTTCTGCATAATTGTTTTGTTTTCACTTAAGCCTTCTGGGGGAAAAATAAGATCCAGTTGTTGCTGTGTTCCCACATCCCTTGTCTTAAACATGTGTTGTCAAAGATTCCTGAGACAATTCAATTTGACTGTAACTATAACAGTGTAAGGCACAGAGTATGAGTTCTGATCTTCATGATCCTACTTAGAAAAAAATGGGCTTTGATCAAGAACTGTTGTCAATGGGCTGGAGAAAAACTTCTAGGGAGATGTTGCCCTGGTTTAAAATGCCATAAGAAGTTTCAGTTTGAAGCAAAATGGTGAAGCAACAATTACTTCTCTCATATCTCAGCTTTATGATGCAATTATTAATTCTCTGTTTGGTTCAGAAAGTACATTTGTGGTACTACCCAGCAACCTACTGATATATCACTTTGGGGTCCAAACACCTTTATCAGCCTGATGAAAGAATCATGAGCATGTACATAGCCTATACCTAGGGCAGCTGCCTTTCTGAAAATCTTTGCTACCTATTTGATTGGAGAATGTGAGATTTACATACTTCCCTGCTGCTGCGCACTAACCCAGAGATCGGATAATCAGGCCCCTAAGGCTGAATTGTCAATCTACACACATTATATTTTCTTCAACTGCCTTGAAATTTCCTTGTTATGCATGGAAGAGGAGCAACTAGTGCTTTGACTAATCAACATAAACACACTTGATTTGAAAATCTGATGAATGCTTCATCTTTTATTTAATCTTTCTCAGAGTAGTTCAGGAAAGTCATAAATACTTTTATGATTCCAAACTATTGCAAACTATTAGATTTAGGGTACAGTAGGGGACTGTTAGTTTGCTACCCCAGGGCAGGGCAGTTCTAAGAGCGCACTAGGAAAATTAAGGTTTTGGGAGTGTTGGAGAATAAAAATGGAAGATTATATTGAATTCCTAAACGAATACTAGCAAACTATCACATCAAATAAAGAAAAATACGAGAACATGTAAACAGTTTCTCAACATATTCTAAGTGAAAAGGTGTTGTTTCTTTGTTTGTCTGTTCATTATATATTATATTAACTCATCAGTTTCACAGATATTATGGCTGTAGCCATGAAATAAAGAGATTTCTGCTACTTGGGAGAAAAACTATGACAGGTCTATTATGAACTATTAAAGTATAGAAATATCACACTCACAACAACTGTACATATTGTCAAGGTCCTGATTTTCCCAGCTTTAACATATGGCCAAGGAAACAGAATCAGGAGAAAGAAAAAAATGAAGCAGAAAAGATGCCTTTGAATCATGGATCTAGGAAACAAATGGTTGGGACTGCAAGAAGACGCAGTCATTTAATTCTAGATGAAGTAAAACCAGACTGTTCACTGGAAGTATTAGAAATTTCAGGCTCAATTGTTGTTAAGCCACAGACCAGCAGTGTTCCAATATTTGAGGGGCTGCCACAGAGAGAAAGGAGTCAAGCTATTTTCCTGAAAGCCAGACAAGGAATAATGAATGGAAACTGATCAAGGAGAGATTCAACCTAGAAATAAGGAGAAATTTTCTGACAGTGAGAACAATTAACCAATGGAACAGCTTCCCTGCAAAAGTTGTGGGAGCTTCATTACTGGAAGCTTTCAAGAAGAGATTGGAGTGCCATCTGTCAGAAATGATGTAGGTCTCCTGTTGGGCAGGGGGTTGGACTAGATAACCTACAAAATCCCTTTCAACTCTGTTATTCTGTTATATTATGACTATTGATTCAGAAAATAGCTAAGCAAAGAAGCAATGCTATTGGTAGCAGGAAAAAACAAGGGAACTAAAGAGCATTTCAGGGTAAAAAATTAACTTTTAAAAAACTATTTCACAGAAGTGGTGAGTAGGAGGAATCTGGCAAGTTAAAGAGAAGGGAAAAGAAGGAACAGACAGTGAGAAGAAGACAAGTATAAGAGATAAGGAGCTGTATCTAATAGATAATTCTATTTGATTCTAATGGAAATTCAGCCTCACATAGTCTGTCAGAGGCAACTTAATCCACCATGAGAGATGTACAACTTAACATGAAAGAAAGAGTAAGGAAATGGAAAGGTAAAAAGACAGATTCTTGTCATCTGTTTCTCTTTTGTATATATAAAAAAACCTAAAGAAACTGAACCAATTACGTTCAAGGAATCTTTTTGTCAGAAGCAGAAACAAAGATCAAGGACTGTCTGGTTCTGTGTTACATGTGCGTACAGATACACTCAAATCCTTATTATTTTGTAACATATTTACCTTTCTGTATAGAAATATGATAAGAATGTCTGACATGAGTAAAGAATCTAGCTGTAATGTCTGGTTTTTAAAGAAGAGGACAGTTCTAAAAGTAGATAACTCTTATATATTCATAAACAGATGTGCTTTTGAGTATCTGCAGACATGCTATTGTATCCAGATGTGGCCTCTACCAAAGGAGTTGTCTCTCACCTACATTCTCACGTATCGTTAAATCTTCTGGACCAGAATGGTGGATCATTCATCAGGAAATACAAAGGAAGAAAATAAGAGAATATAAATTGCAGAAAGAGAAATATTTGTTCTATATAAGGAACTATCGTCCAATGGTGCAACAAAAATACATGCTGTATTTAAGGACCTAGCTTCAATAACTGGCATCCTCTGACTGAATTATATAGCTCTGTTAACATATTTTGAGAAAAAATTGTCCAAGTCTTCTAGAACTTCTATTTTGATTAGGTAGTATTGGCTTAGATCGAGGTAGATAGTATTTCGTTGAGAGGTACACGGAATTTTAAAGATTCAAACTAGTTTGCCTCAACTTATGCAAATTTCCTATATATTAGATCCCATTCCTATATATTAGATCCTCTAAAAGCTCAAGGCAGCTTGCATAATATTCCTTCATCCAGTTTCATCACATTAGTAATCCTAGGGGATTGACTGGGTTGAAGAAGAACTGTTGCAAAGTCATCTAGTGAACTTTAGTAGCTGAGGCTAGACTTGAATCTGAGTGCTTTTGACTCACATTTGATATACACTGCATTAACAGCAGCACTGAGATGGCCTTTTGATATCTGTGCACTAAGAAGAATTTATCCCATCTTTTTACTTCCATTTTCTTCCTCCATTTACTTTGTAGATGCCCCGCAGCCTCTATTGTCATATAGCCAACACAAAGAATAAATTTCTCAATGACTGTGTGTTACCCTACCTCCCATCTTCAATATGTTGACTGTGAGAAGTTTTATATCAAAATATATTTTATTTTTTTATACTGTTTCCATCTTCCCTTTAAAACATTAACAAAATCCAAAATGGACTGAGAATCAGAGTCTCCATTTGACTGTCATAATTAACAATCAATCTGAAACAAAGCTGATCAAGTAAAAAAAGCAAACGGGAAAATATTTTACTCAAACTTCCTCAAACCCCCCCCCCAATAAGTTACCCAGACCTAATCCACATATCAATGGATAAGGTCTGTAAACATAAATTAGATGTCAGGGTTCTGACAGATGCCTAATTAAATCATGAATCTCAAGCCAAGCTTCAAAAGAAATCCCGTTATTTATTAGGAGGGTCATGCCAGCACAGACCAGGTGGAGCCAACTCTGACCTTAGTTAATTCGTGCTTTGCCTCTGAAGCAATTTCCGGGTTGTAAAAGTCCCTCCCTCTGACCACTGTGGGTTCCCATGGAGACGTCCTTGGAAATTCGGGTGGAATGTGCCTTGTTTTGTCTGAGATACCAGCTCCTTGAAGCAGCAGCAAAGTTCGCTCTCCCATCCCCTTGCCCATGGCAACTCGAGAGCAGTTCAGGGATGCTTTACAAGTTGATATTAGTTAATTCAATTAGGTCTCCCAGGAACTGCATGGTCACAAGAATAAACATCATAGATCACACATACACACACACCCCTCAAGGATCACCCTAGAATCAGCCTATAGACACTTCCATACCAAGATACGCTTCCCTATAAAAGTATGTTTCTGTATCTGATTTTTCTTCAGCTGCACCTAAAGGCAAAGTCTTAAATATTTATTCTTTCCTCACAGCTGTCTGGATCCCATTTTTATTTATTCTTGTGCAACCCCAGGTTGAGTTCGAACCCCAAATTATTCTGATAGTATCATGATTTTCTTCTCTCTCTCTTCCAGATTTAATAAAAGGGACATTGTGGCTGGTCTTGGAATAGTCTGCTGGATACTGCCTTGCAGGAACATCTAAAATAAGTACATGTATATTTGTCAAAAAAGTGAAGATGGTGGCTGCAGTAGAGCAAGCAAAGTCCCACTCCTTGAGGCCTAGGAAAAAGAGTATGCCAAAACATACTTACAGTGGAAACCTCGGTTTGCAAATGCCTCCGTTCGTGACCAATTCACATGACGAACAAAAATTCCAACCGAGTTTCGAATTGGTTCACGACTCAAAACTCGGTTCATGAACAAAAAACAGTGCGGAAAGATTCCTTTCTGTGCCGTTTTCCCTTCTGCGCATGCACAGAATTGTCTGCGCATGCACGATTTGGTTGCTTCAGAATGCGACCTAATCGGTTCATGTCCACTACTGTAATTTGAATTGTTTTGAATGTAATCGTATTACATTAAATACTGCTCTATTTAACACTATGTATGCAATAATTTTCCTTTTTGACTATATTTACAGTAGAAATTTGGTGAAACTTTTGGGAGTATTTGGGAGTCACAGAAAAGAACATTTAACTCTCACTATTCTGATGTTTATAGGGGAATGTTGTTTATAGACACCTCAAGTCCTACCCAAGATCTGCAGGGGGGAAAGAAAGAAAATTCAAGAGCAGTTTAGAATAAGAACAGTCTGGAATGCAACATTTTGTTGCATATTCTGTTGTAAATAATGTCCGCATCTCTTTTTTAGAACAATCCAAACCTGTTATTTATCTGCAAATCAAAAACCATAGCACATACTCCCTATGAAGCAAACAGAGGTTTGGAGCACAGCATGTAAAATTCTTGATAATTATGACATTCTTCAAATCTATTAGTCAGCTGAATAATGAAAGTGCCCAGAGCTGTGAAATGGTGGCAGTCCTTACTTATATAGTGAGCTAATGGTAAAACTCAGGAATCCCTTCCCCCAAGAGTTACCCCACAATATGGCTCAGTCAGTGGCTGAATCAGATCCTGAACAGGATCCTCCAGATTCCAAGGATTTTGAAGGATAGATAGGACCAGTGTGGTGGACAGGTTGAGCTATGGAGTTTTGAATGCTCTGGAACCCATTCAAGATATGAAAGGCCACCAGGATACTTTTTTAATTAAAAAAATCACTTTAATTCTATCCATGCAGATGCAATGAAACTATGGACAAATATATTATAATGTAGTCAATGTGGTTAATTTTTAATGCAACCGAGTATGTTATATTAAAATTACACCATCTGTATGTGAGTATGAGTTACAAAGAAAAATAAACATGCTATTATCTCCAAATGTCATGCTCTTAAACAGAAACTTAAGAAAAAATATTTTTAAAACTACATTGTGTACTACCTGGTAAGTAATATCCTTGTCCGCCAATAAATATTTCTAATACGTAAATAAATAAACATGTAAATCAATGGGGATGGTTATTAAATATCATACAATAGCTTTTAGTAGTACTGTATTAATCCATTAAAGTAACTCACAATTAGGCATAGGCAGGTTGTTTTTGTTCTTTGTACATTCACAGTCACTTGGGGGCATTTTTTGTGTATTTGGAGACTCAAAGGATACATTAATGGTTGCTTCTTAATTTTAAAATTTTATCCATTGGACATTGTCACTGACAACACAGTAAACAAACCCTGAAAATAACAAGTCATTAGCATAAATGCTTACTTGAGCTTCTTTCCATTCCTGCTGCTAAATGGCCACCTTGCTGAATTATTCAATGCACAGAAAAGGCCATCATGAACTAAGAGATTCTTGGATTTATGTTCTCAAGTCAAAAGAGCTACCTCATAGGCAGACACACTGATCTCTGTCAATCAAATGAAAAGTCCAAGTATCAGGAAAAACTCTGGAAAATTAGATGAAATAATTGTAATATGATCAGCGATGTCAGTTGTAAACTGCAATGACAGCAGAAATGATGGTACATCCAGAGCAAGGTCATCTTGCAAATTCCACTGTTGCCTACTTGCATTCTGACATTTGATGTAAGTAGTTGTCTCACACAATTTGTGGGATGACATCATCATGCACTTTTGTCATCTGCACCTTCTGTAGTTTCTCATGATTGTCATTTAAGACAGAGGAACCTAAAATAGTAAAGCTATTTCTGTCTGACCCAAAACCGAGAATGGCACATGGCAATTCTAACCAAGCTGAACTCTATTGTTTCATACCAATAGACAAAACCCTTCTAGGAATCTACTTCCTCACTACGTTCCATCACAACCCAACCCAGTTGTCCTGCCCCAACTTTTAAAATGGATATGGGCTTGACTAGAATTTATTTTATAAAAAAAATCAAATTGTACTTTATACTTTTCTAAAAAGTACTTTTTTAACAAAAAAAATAGCTAAGAATAGATGATACTTGAAAAATTATCTAATTAATACTCATGATTGCCTGGTGAAAATGTATGACCATAAGATTGTGCTTTCTTTCCTGATAACTATGAGACAAAATACTCAAGCAACAGATGTTTCATGTCTAACTATAGTAAGATGTTTTCTCTTTATTTTCAGAAATGAAAAGAACCCCTTTTTTAATAAGGATGATCTGTCCTCAACCTGATGCTTTACATCTTCCAATGATATTACAATTGAGTCCATCCACTTTGCTGTTCTAGCTACATAAATCGTAGGCAATATAACAGCTCCAATTGCCAAGATTCAATTTAATTCTGTGGTTGAAGTTTTAGTCTGTGAATGCTAATGATGAGAATTAATGACTGCTTGAAAAAAAAACTAGAAAAAAATACATAGTAATATTGATTGGCCCAATAGATTTGTTCCTCTGAAAGTCTCTTTTCTGAGTACTTGTGCAGCAAAGCAGAGTGGAATTTTTTCACTAGCATCTCTGACTGCAGACAATACAAATTTTCCTTCT
>JANHJO010000303.1:22595-34647 GCA_032468235.1 Pseudoxyrhopus heterurus
TAGCTTGATTTTTTACATGTGCCTACCCCCAAAATAAGCCCTAATTAAGATCCTGCCCGCTCCAGAGTGCACAGGTAAAAATTAAGCTAAGGTGGGGATGGGGGGATGGAGCTGCCCTAGTACTTTGGACAGTTGTAACCAGGCCTCACACACCCCGACACCTGCCTTGCAGACCTATTTCTTCTGCAGCCAGCAAGGCTGGCAAGGCTTTCCTGAAGGATCGATCCGGAGCTCTGTTATCAGCTTCAGAGGCCTTCAGGAAAGCCTTGCTAGCTGAAGAAGAAGTTCCTGAAGGTCTCTGACAGCAAAAAGGAGCCCAGGGGCGACGCGCACAAGTGAGGTTAGTCAGTGGATGACTTCCCCCCAAAATAAGGCCTGGTGCCTTTTTTGGTGGCAAAAAAATATATAAGACAGGGTCTTATTTTCAGAGAAACATGGTATTAGTGTCAGAGGTATGCCTAAGAGATCCATGAAATGAATTCTTTAGGAAGGAATTTCTTCCTGAGAAAGGCTGCCTAAAGACTGCCTTGATTAATAGAAAACAACACCAACTGTTTAATAAGTTCAAAAAACATCACTAACATAAATTTGCAAATTTTCAGATTTTAGCATAGTATTACTTTAATTTGCCATCACAATCTCAATAGCAATTGTTAAATCTAGTGGAAAGAAAGTTTCCACTGATGCAGGCAGAAGTTTCCTTTTCATTTCAACCTGAGGATGTAAAGATCGACTGAAAGTATTGGAACAGAGAAGAAAATATAAAGATAAACCAACTTCCCCAGTCTGGCTTGACCCTTCTCTGAAACAACGTGTAGCAATGTTGTATACAGAAGGGTCAAACTGCATAAAAACATATTTTATTTTTATTTTTAACTCCTCCATCAGAAAATATGTCTTTTTCCATGAAAACGTCCCCTGAAGCCTTCTAGATCTCTGTTGCTTCAGCCCTGAATTTTAGTTGGATTTTAGAAATCAGTGAGATATGTAGCAAAAGCAAGCTCATTGATCAAGTGTCTACAGTATGTTGGCCATGGAATATTTCCCTTAACAGAATGCAGGAAGAAAGATCTTTGGAGTTTATATGATTATGTAACCCTAAGATTGTGTCTCTGCTCCATAGCTGAACCACCTCAGAGGCTCTAGCAGTATGAAGGTGGTGAACTGAATATAGGTATCTTACATCCTTATACAATTACTATGCTCCCAATATCCACCATGCCCAAAAATGTTGACATCTGATCTGTATCTACTTGACTTCCTCTGGCAAAGTGCTATTTCACTAAGCCACAGCAGTGGGCTTCTATAAGCCCCTGTGAGCTGGGGTACTTGGGCGTTATAGACATAATTATAGATTGTAGCAAATAACTCCAACTGGCGAACCGGTAGCTAAAATCGGTTAGCTTTTGGGGTGAACCGGTAGCTAAATTTAGCTAAATTGGCTGGTTTTCGGGGCAAAATTGATGCGTGCGCTGCACATGCTGCACCCACATCAATTTGGGCCCAAAAACCGTATCTATTCTATGAGATACGGTAATTCCATATCTCATAGAATAGCAAATCACGGAGTACAGCCCTTTTTTTAAAAAGTCCTCACAATTCTTATTCTTATTATTTATTCTTATTATTATTATTATTTTGCAAAAAAGCAGATGGAGTGGGAGTTTTGGTTAGGCCATTTTTACAATACTTTTGGAAAGTTTGTTTCTCTCTTTGTTTCAATAACATAAGAATCTGTCTCCTCCCAGGACAGTATAACAAATACATACAAAGATTAGCAAGTTTGATTCCACTGTGATTCCATCTTCTGTCCAAGCCTGCCCTTAAGCTTAGAAGGCATCCACACATGCATTTTTCATGAAAACGTAATATTCACACAAGATCATATTTAAGGTGTTCAAAGCAACTCTGTGAAGCAGCAGTCCCATTCTGGTGCTCTCCAGCCTATTTGGATAAGAATAATGAAAGAGAATTATGTATCATAAGGCCACCAGGTTCAAAAGGTTTATTTTTTACATCAAAAAACCAATTGATATCAAAATACTATCATTCCATTCTTTCTCATCACCTTCCTTCCATGTATACCAAGCTTGTTTAAATGCCAGACTATCTGCAATGAGAGTGACAACCCTCAATCACCTTTTGGCTCTCCTTCATATGTCTTTATCAACAATAAAGAATCAACAGTCAAAAGAGAAATAGATGTCCTTCAGGGGAATAGATCTCGCAGCTCCTCAAAGCAGTGTTGACCTTAGTAAAATATTGTTTGTGTCAGCATAATGCAAATCACTTGTGGAGTGAGGATACATTTTCCAAAGTGTTTTTAAAATAAAAATTGTAATCTCTCATAGCAAAAGCAACCTGGATGGAATTTGATGAGAAATACGAATTGTCTCCAAAATGCAAACAATTATCTAAGGTAGCTTTGCCATAATGCAGGCTTCTTATGGCACATATAGGTCTTCAGAGTGGCTTTTGACTTATTCAGAATGGTTATATCACCAATCAACAAGTTCATATATCAACAATCAACCATTCCAGTCCATACTTCTATGTAGGGATCCACGAATAGATAAGCTGCCACACTGAAAGCCATAATTAACTTGTGTTGACAAGACAGATCAGAAGGAAAAGCAGCATTTTCATCCATTTTACTGCTGCATTTTTTTTTGTAGAATGACATTTAATAATCATTTTAATTTAGTTGAAGGGCTCTCTTTCAATAATGGGCATTAGATTCTTTCCTTACTCCTTCACCCAGTCTTCTTTTTGTGCTTTGATACAGGTGAGAACAAAGAAGGATTCAGGATACACACAATAAGCTTTATTTCTCCAAGGACCTTGTATTTGATGGGTCTTTGTTTCCTTGACAACCATACATTCCACTGTTACAGGAAGCCATTTTGCACAGAGGGACTTGACATCTCTTATTCAGCTTTTAAACCTTCATTAAAAGTTGATTCTTTTAATATATTAAACTAAACACCAGAAATAAGAAAATGATTTGCATATATATGAGTTTACTAATAATGCGATATTCCGTTGACATTAAAAGAAAAATGGAAAAAATAATGTTTTTATCCAAACAAAATAAGTTTAAAAAGTTTGACCAAATTGTTTGAAAGTCTTCTTTATCCCTTTGCCAGAAAAAATACTTAAATGTTGACCACATACATATTGACAATCCATTGCTACAGAAAAAGCCTTCCAGTTTCGTATATTATTTTCCTCTTTCCTCATGATGAAAGGACACAATTTTTGATGCCTCAATATATTCCAAATAATGCAAATATAGTTTAGACAAATGTAAATATCTTAAGACAAAGCAACACTCATGTGCATTTCAACCTAAAATTGTCAGATATGCCCAGAATGTAGAAGTTACTATTACAATTGCTGAGCTGTATTTCCAACAGCAGGACAAAGGCAACTAACCCTTATTAAATATATTTTGAGGTGCCCACTAGTCACAAAACAAAAAATTCTGCTGTATTAACCTTAAGATCAAAGTCAACTTTCCATTGGATGACAAAGACAGAATGTTCAAGCTTTTTATTCTAAAGGTCAGGTAAATATCTACTATCTGGTTCATCCAGTTCTTTCAATATCTTATGAAAATGGCTTATTGGCTTTGGGGCATCAATTGATTCATTCAGAATCTCTAATAGATGTGTACTTTAGAGCCAGCCAGACCATCAAGACCAAACAGTCCAAATAATAAATGCTTAAGTTAAATAAACTGCCAAGAAGCACTCTGAAGTAAATCAATTTTGATTTTAAGGTCTATTTAAAACAAAAACAAAAAACCTGCTTCATCAAAATTGGTTCAAAGTAATAATGTTATTTTATCTTCCCCTCCCCCCAAACTAAGCAGTGGGATTTATACAGATTGGCTCTCTTATTTGTAGACGTTTTGGTGATTTGCCACCACAGAATTATTTATCTTGAAAAAGGTCAAGTCAGGTATGGGCTATGTTGATAAGGCACTTTGCTTTGATGCTAAGGACTTATGTCCATGACAATACAAATTCAGAATATGGCGTTATCCAACAAAGTAAAGCACTGTTTAGAAGGAAGACACTATTTTGCAAGTTTACTTCAAAGATGCACTTATCATAAAGCAAAGTGCCCTGCATAGCTATACTAATAGAGCACAACCCATTCATAGTAATGACATTCAGATGAACAATTACTGCATAAACAGCCCTAAAATTTGTCACCGAACAAATTCATTGTCTAGTTCTGATTTACACTGAAATTGGAGTTAATACAAAAAAGATGAGATTGGTAGCTTCATACTAAGATGAATAGACAATTTTTCTGGTTTGTGAGCTGTGGTATCATGGTGAATCACTGACTGACAATTTACAGCCAATTTTCTACTTTCCTTGAAGGGTAGGCAAGGCTCATAGTCCACAAAGGCCATCCCAACCTTAAAATTGCCCTCAACTTCCCATATCAAACAATAACAGTACTACCAATAATTGACCATTTTCCCCATCAAAATTCATCAATATAATATTAAGATGTTTTGTGATCTGCAAATGAAGATCCAGGAGCTCTCACAACTCATGAATTTCAATCAGTCAACCACAATTAGAACTGGATTATTTTTCTGTTGTTGCAATAATATAAAACATATTTCTATTTGACTCAGAGTTTAGGATGATGGTCATACATGAAGATATTTTTTTAGTTTATCTTTACATTGAGGTGACCTGAAATCTCAGATGTTTTGAACTAAAAGTTCCCATAATTGACAGACGTGATGGCTGAAGTCAGTGGGAAATGGAATCCAAGTATATGAAAAATAACACTCTGAAATAGATCTGTTTCTCTTATTTCAATATTAGAAAGTTGGACATTCAACTTATATACATCTTGTTATTTATAGTATTCAAATTAAGAGGCTTGATTGTGTCTGATAAGGCTTGAATAGAAAAGGCATGTCCTGAGTTACAAGAATTAAACAAAAAAAGTTACATTAATAATAATATAATTAACAATATAATAATATATATGTGTGCATGTATACAATAGTACATATTGTACATTCTATTACTATTAGTATAACTTTGCTTTCAGTAGTTGCTGTTGGTGAGTATTCTTTTTCACTTTTCCTTTTTTGCATGCACATCAGTTTTAACTGAATTTTTACATACTATATACTGTATTTCACTACTTCTTAATTCCATTGTTTATCATTATCAAGGGTATAATATGTGGCTGCCTGCCAACTCTAGGAATAATGCTGCGTATATCTCATGAAGTGAATATAGTATACAAAAGCTTATTTAATTATAAATGCATTAGCCACAAGATGTTTCAATGTGTTTGCAGGGCATTTCTTGAAATTGGGGTGAATACAGAAACAATGCTTGGGCACTGCTCACAAAATTTAACATACTTTCTACATAAAGCTCTGCATATGCTATATAGTGAAACAATAAAGGTTTGAGGGCATCTTAAAGAAAAACTAATTTCCTTTACTGATTTGCCCTGGTTATAAGAATTGTATCTGCCATACAATTCTCAGAAATAAACATGGAATAGAAGTGGAATGGACAATACATTTAAGAGACATCCTCTGGCAGTTAGGAAATATATCTCCTCTGAGAAGACAATGAGATGTTTCTTGTAACGCTAAGGTTGAGGGAATAGATCTGTTGTAAAATCACCTTAAAGGTACCAAAAATCCAGCTGCAGAGATTTTTCAAATTTATAAAATATTCTGTTTCTTTGGCTCTAGGGATATAAATGCACCTGCAGTCTTGGATATTTAATTTTCAAGGTACAAAAATGTAGTAAGCTAAACTGGCAGCTTTACAATGAAATGTTAATGTGTCTTGTTAATGTGTCCTGCTCAGACAAAAAAAAATTGTCCCAGAAGCTTTTCCTAAATAAGCCTTGTCCAAATGTTCAAAAACATTTCAAGATGTACTGCACAAGTATTCTTGATAAGTTCCATCCTATGTCAATATCACTTAGAAAATGCCTAGGAAGACACAAATGTTTGCATGATTGTTCATTGCATGTATTGGCTTTTGTGTGATAACAACCTACACTTTACATAGAAGCTAATGCATTACATCTTCTGTGGAAATAAAGTATTTTCTCCCTGTATATGGGTTGTTCTAATAAAATTGACCCCATTTGATTGATGTTGCAGAAGTAGGCTTAACTGGGTCTGCTTGTATGGCAATATGGTTGCCTGGTGATTTGCTAAAGATGGTTGCTGATGTACATGTGAGTGTCCTTATCTCCACCCCTTGCCTTGATCTCCTGTTTCTATACTGGCAACGTCTAAGTGTATATATAGAAAAAAGTGTAGATTTATAAATCCAGAATTCAATTTAAGTACAGAACAAGAATCCAAAGTGGATTAAAAACTAAAGGGGATAAATTTCTGGTTTGCATAAAATAATCAAATGTCACTATAAATATGCAATTTAAGCATCAAAAGCTTAACTAATCCAAGTCACTGTTTTCGAAGAGCTATAATTAAAGTAACCTTAGACTCTTGTATCACTGTAGACCTGCCTTTGATTGCTTTGGTTCTAAGTAGATGTTGTGGGAATGAAGCCGTTGTGATTTATATTAGAGAATGAAAACTTTTTGAGTCTAATACTTGGAGTTTCATTTTTCCCACAGTCCCAAGAGCGATTGAATAGCCAAAACTGTTGTTGTTGTTGTTGTTGTTGTTTTGGAGTGAAGGCTGGAATACACCTATTTTATCACTTATTTGTAATACTTGAGGGGGAACCATGCCTCCAAATATCTATGGAAAGGAAGTGATATACATCACCAAAAACTAGTGACATTTATTTCAAAGAAAATTCTAGAAAATATCTTTTCACCCAGTATGGTAAAAGAGATAGAAAACTCTCAGCAGTTTCCACAAGAATATGTCTCTTGACAAAACTTCAGCTCAATTTTGTTTTCAGAGGCTAGATAACAAGTGTAATTTGAAACTCTCTCAAGGAGTAGTAACAATTGGCAAGTTCTAATACCTCACAAATCTTGGCAGCCTTGAAGGATTTTGAAAGATTCCTTAATCCATTTCAGCTACTTTCTTTTGCGCACTGTCAAAAAACAGACACCACCCATCACCACCCCTTAAAAAAAGAATGAAAGCAGATTGGATGTTTTGTATAAAATAATAGTATATTTGAATTCCAAGGGTCAAATGATGTAAACATATAGATGTTTCCCAATTTTTCTTTCTCTTGCTTAAACTGATAATTTTTAGTAGTGTTTCTCCATCTCAGCATCTTTAAGGCATGTAGACAACAACTCCCAGAATTCCCCAAGCAGTAAGCAAAATTTTGGGAGTTGAAGTTTACACGTCTTAAAGTTGCTGAGGTTGAGAAACACTGCAATAGAAAGTCACAGCTTCAAAGAGACGTAATAGCTCTGCTTTTCAGCCTCTCTCCCTCTTTCCAGCTGTCTCAATGATCTTTTGCTGGAAAATGATATGGTGTCATGTCACATTAAATGTGAGTAAATATGAAAAGACAAACTCTAATGCTGCTTTACTTCCTTGAATCATTATTAGCTTTGGCAATTAAAGCAGCATTTTGTAGGCTATTTATACAGGGCTTTTTAGGGCCCTTCTGAAATCTAATCTAGATGAGTTTTTATAAAGAAGGAAACCTTCTAGCCTGCATAAGTGGCAACCTCTTGGACTTCAGAAACCATTAAAAAAGTAAAATGATGCATCTGCATGTTTCTTCAAGTGCAACTTTTCATTGGGTTGTATTAGATATTTGCCCTAAAGCTTGCAGTCTTAACAAGCTATTTACACAAAATGACTTGTAGCATTATCCAGCTACCCTGCCCACATTAATACTATATTCCCCGTAGTGATTTTTGAATGTCATTATAAATCAATGGTCTGGATAGCCTCATTAACAAATTTAGACCCTTCAAGGGATAAATCTTATTAATACATGTTTTAATTTTCATCTCTTGCAATTAACATTCTAGAATAAAAAAAATGTCATATAGCAAAACTCTATGGAGATGATTTAATCTTGGACAAACATAAGCACATGTGAATGTTTCAGCTGTGAAAAGCTGTTGGTCAAATGGGGTAAAAAAAGGTTTTCCTTCCATGCAATTAATAAATTAAGAGAGCTGAAGTTTAAATCATCAGCATCTTTCTTTAGGCTCAACTTTTATGGATACAAACTACACAAAGGAAAAAGAAAACTTAAATAATGTCCAGAAGATGCAGGAAAAGAAAAGAGAGAAGTAGAAAAGAAAAATAAGATTATGATAAAGAAGTGTCTCCCAACCTTTATCACCCCAAATGTCAGATAATATAATAGCTTTTCACCCACTTTTACAGATAATAAAAATCTTCTATCCAGAACCTAATTTTTTATCTTTATACAACCACGAATCTTTTCAGACTTAGTTCAGCAAAAAATCCATTGTCCAATTTCAAACAAGTAGTAGATCCCTGGTTAAATAGTCCAATATTATATTCCTTCTTTTTGCTCTGCATTATCTTCACCTTTAAATCATACTTATGGCATCATAGGATTTGGTTTTTCATCACTCCTTGGCATTTAAAAGAAATCACTTAAAAGTTTTCATCAGCCTTCTTTGTAAATTCCTTAAAGAGTGATCATCCAGCATTCCTTGTTGCAGCTCATTTTCTTTATTTGTCTTTTGTATTCTCATTTTGGTAACCTCAATTTTGTTGCCTTCAAATTCTATTATGTCTGACTCTGGTAAGAGTTGTTTTCTCATCATCTTCTAAAAGTTGTGCGTCCTTTCTCAGATATTAGTTATGAAAATCTCAGCCCATGTTTTGAAGGAGTCTTTGAAACAAGTAAAAGTTATAGCTGGCTTAGCCATTTTAACTTTTTTCTGTCTAGTCCTATAGTTCCTTCTAATGTCCATTTGCAACCTTTATCAAGCATCAGTTCCTAATATGGCTTTAGCTCTGTTTCAGTTGTTTCCCCACAGGTGTATTATGTAATGATATTTCCCTTGTTTTTCAAATCATAAAACAAACAATAACCAATATTCCAAACATCTTTGGTCTCCTGGCCACTTAAAATTTTTAAAATCAAAATCCTCTTTGTTGTGCTTTTAGTAAGTTGTATATGTTTGAATCCAAAGAAGAAGTATCTTCTTTAAAACTCATCAATCAAACTCACCTGTCAAATTTAGATTGTTGTTTTGAAGGTATCTAATATCCATAAAGTAGTTAAACTGAACATTGATGAAAGAGATTAGAAAGTGAATTCAGCTGTCTTTGTGTTCTTATGAAATTCTCCACTATTCCTGAGAGCAAAGGTGTTGTTTCCCTCAGCTCCTGGCACAGAAACCATGAGAGATGGCTCTTTTACAGTCCTCTTGCGAAGAGCTACTTTTCAGAGTATTAGTAGACAATCTCCTGTTCTCTTTCTTTAAGAGATTCCAAAGGACCAGTGTACTGGCTGGTCCTTTATTCTTCACAATGGGTCTCTTCTCCAATGCTCAGAGATGTCTACAGTCAACCATCACTCACAAGGAATTCTCATTACTAAAAAGTAATTGATGAAGTTTCCCTATGAAAAAGTTATAATTGCTTAGTATATTCAAAATCAGTATTAGACGTCATGGAACAAGCATTGAAGGACTCTATCCATGTCCTTTGTTGACTTCTCCAAACTAAGATCATTTTGGAAACAAAATCAGAAGTGTCTATAACAGGGTTTCTCAATCTTGACCACTTGAAGATGAGTGGACTTCAGCTCCCAGAAACCCTGGCTGGGGAATTCTGAGTGTTGAAGTTCTCACATCTTCAAGTGGTTGAGAAACACTGGTATATAGGATTTCAAGTTTTTGTCAAAATAATGAAAATACAATTTCACTCTTAGAATACAAGCTCTGATATTTTTGTGTATCTTTGTGATATCGTGATGCATATACAATATGAGCAGATTTTGCAGCATCATGTTTCTTTCATTATTTATTTTTCATTGCCCATCCGCCCCATAGACACCTCTCTCTGAACAGAATGCTAGAGACTAGGTAGAAATCTACTTTAAAAAAAATAAAAGGCCTCCATCCTTATAAAATTTCATGAGGTTTTTTTTTTGTTGTTGTTCATTGAGTTCTCAATACAATTAAGAAATGTTGGGCTTACAGGTCTCTGAAATATATCATGGAAACATAACACTGCATTTTAGGACCATCTAGACCTATTGATCATCATATGATGCACCAACACATCTTGGTGAGCTTAGCAAACAAGTTATTTCCATTTCTGTGATGGAATAGAGAGTACAAAACCCAGTATTAAAAATTAATGTATTTGGTCATGCAGATAGGGTAGGCTTAGAAACTTTAAATTAATTTTTAATCACCTTTAGTTTGAATTACAAAAATATTAATTAAAGTTCAGTGGACCAGGTTCTGTCCTTCTTATGCACCTGAGAATTACCAAGTTAAAAGCTATGCCTGTGAATCAACCACTTACAAAATTGGGTGCCATCCCTATTATTATGTAAAAACCTGATTTGGCTTCTTTTCTGTTTGCCTTTATCGCTAAGTCTCTTAGGAAATATTATCAGTTCCAATGATGGAAAATAATATAATTAATTTTAACTAAAAAGATTTGCTGGCTATTTTAGTGCTAGCAAAATTCAAGCAGAACACAACACTGTAGATTGGAAACTTTAAAAAAAAACTAATAAAGGAAGCTAAACTTCTGTCATTTGAAACTTTTTTAATGTTTTTTTTTTATCAAGAATGAGTCATCCTCATTCCAGCAAATATTCTACTTCTAGGCAGTTAAGTCTCTTTGAAATGCTCACACAGATGCTATATTTAAAGAAAATAGGTTATAACTAAGCAAAGTTATTAATCACATTATTGAATACAAGCAATTGTATTCATTATAATGAGGGTAATTTTACCATTTTTTGCCTTGAAAGAATTAAGATAGATATATGCTTCAGCGGATAGCAACTAATGCTTAAATCCAATCTTGTATTTTCCATATAACTTCAAACTTTTCAAAAGAATGCTTAAATTAAGTGCATGACTACTTAATTCCAGTTATTTCAATAATACAGAGTTATAAGATTTTCTCTATCACTGACCACATATAAATATTATTTTGTTTGGACCCAGAGCAATCCTCTATGAAGGATTTGTCAGGTTATCCCTGTGTATTTTATATTACATCAAGTGCAGTTCAAAAAGCATTGAAAAATAATCTCCTTTTCTGCAACTTTTTTTAGGAAAGGCTGCAAAAGGTGATGGAGTGCATCCTTTCTTCAATTATTTCCTTGAACTGACATGAGCCATGGCAGAAAGAATGCAAATTTCATACAAGGAATAAAACTATGATGTCAGGGATGCTCGCCTATTTTTATCTGAGGATTGCAGTGCCTTGGATTTTTGAGCCTTAAAGAAGTCCCTTGATCAAATCTTCTCTCTCTCTGTGACAATGGTGGATAATATTTGATACCAACAGCACAATTCAACCTTCTAAGTCTCTGGATGTCCCAAAGAGGGCATTTGATGGAGTGGTAACATGCCTCAACAGGGAGAGAGGAAGCAGGAAAGAGGAAACTGCTTTTACTTTCTCCCAACCTTGAACTAAATTTCTATATTCTCATTGGAGGGCACACTTTGAGCTGTTTGTTTTTAAACAGGGTTTTAAATATGGAGATAGGAGAAATTTGCCTTCCAATGGCTTCCTGCTTTTCTCATTTCCTTTCAACGGATTTCCAAAATGTGGACCAAAATCATTCCCGCCCTGAAATCTGGGTCAAAAGCTTTCATTTTGGAGATCACCCTGCCCATTCATTCCAAACTTCTCCAATAGCCCATTAATATTTCTGCTAGGAAAGTACAACCAAAATGTCAATAAGCATATGGAAATAATCCCACTGGACATGTAGATAGAGTAAATATGGACTGGTGTTATATAGGGTTCCTTATTTGATGAAACCTCCTGGGCTTTGGACAAAGACAAAGAATCCCAGGAAGCCACCAAATGGCCCATCACCCGGGTCGTTAAATCACAAAAGACCACACCCAACAC
>JANHJO010000303.1:176915-187241 GCA_032468235.1 Pseudoxyrhopus heterurus
GGACCAGCCTCTGCTGGCAAACTGTCAACAAGTGATTCCTCCCTTGGCTCCGACATAGCCTCTCCTTCTGAGTCAGAGTCACTCGCTCACTCTGCCACGCGCTGTGGAACCACAACAACCAGGGCCTGAAATCTTCTTAGAAGGCACCCCTTCTGGTCACTGACAATATTTAAATATCCTAGCAAACCGCAGACATGAAAATGTAAGCTTTTCCCTGAGGCTTATTATTGGATGCCCTGGTTCACTTCCTTAAGAAGCATCCTTGGTGAGCTCGTTGGCCAAAAAAAGCAAATGATCCTACAATGGAAAAGTAAACATTACATCTTAGCAACCTTGGTTTTGGAAAGATCCAAAGTGGTCTTTCCAAAGTGTGAATTGTATCTTCACAAGAATCCTCAACAAGATGCCTACCTATCCACACAAACTAATAATACTGCTTCATTGACCGTGGGCGGGTTTAAATCTCAACACAGAATGAATGGGCATATAGCCCAAACATACGGCTTCCCTTTGAATGGGGATTATCTCCAAATGAGAATCACTTTTTAAAAAAAAAAACAATTACTAGGCAGTAAAACTGCTATTTTCTTAGCTCTTGAAATGGATATAATTAAAAAAAAGATGGCACACGTGCACACATATGCAAATGGAGGTAGGGTGGACAAGGTTAATATTATATTGTGCTCTTTTCATTTTTTTTTCATTTTTCATCCTCTTTAAAAAGGCTGTAAGACTAAACATTGTTTTCCTTGTGTCAATGAAAGGTTACATTTTCTGTGCTACTTCTACCATTATAATCAGCAGATAGTTCTGCTTTCAATGACCAGCAGGCACTTTTGGATCAAACTTTAGGGTCAGAGCTGACCGATAGGTTCAAACTCCTCCTGTGGCAGCCTGCTTCAGGTTTCCTGCTCCACAAACAAAATTGCCTCTGCCAGCCTGCCTCTCTTTCCCTGCACATTTCCCTGCCAGACTACCCTTGGCTCTATCAGCCTGCTTCTCTTTCTGTCTGTGCCCATTATATAGCGTCATACTTCCTAGTCTGTTGATCACAACAATCCAATGAATATAATGAGGTTCTGTGCCAGCCTGCTTATTTTGCCTGCTTCCCTTGAAATAGCTTCTGAATTCAAAATGATGCTTTATCTCACGGTCCCAGCCTATATCTTCCAGCCTGCTGCACCTGTTTGCTTGTGATAGCCCATATGACCATTTATGAGCCCTTCTTTAGATAGGTAGGTACTTACTTCCAGCCTATCAGATGGCCCCAGTTTACTATGAAGTTCTCTCAGAAGAACCAATTGCTAACCAACAGATTGCAGTAAACCTCATCTCAGGACGTTTAGGTCATACTGAAGCAATGATCAGGAGATCTTTCTCAGCAGTAGCTGAATTCGCTAAGTAATGATGCCAACCCACCTGGCAATTCCATCGCCCCCCCCAAATGCCCATAATCAAAGGATATTAATCACCACAAAAAAGATAAATCAATTCTCAATGTCATAGCAGAAATTCAGATGGAAAAATAATTTACTGAGAATTGGAATGTGATCTTTAAAAAAAATGTCTAGGAAACTTTCTGCGTTGATTCAGCACACTTGATTTTGTTGGACAAAAAGGCTATTGTTCTTTCCTTGTTTTCTTAAGAGTGTTACAGTTGTTATACATAGCATATCTATCTATATAAAAGAGACTGTGTGTGTGTGTGTGTCTGTGTGTGTGTGTCTGTGTGTGTGTGTGTGTGTGCTCTATAGGCTCCTCCATGCTGGCACGAATCTTGTCCAAACTTGGCATGCAGATCAATTACCTTCTGCCGAAGAACACTGGGGGGGTCACAAACCATGCCGCTGGGTCTGCGCCCCCAAAAAAGGGTGCAGAAGTGGCAACCCCCCCACTAACTGCAAAACCTGTACTGAGCATGTGCCATGCAGTACAGGCATTTCCACCGCCTCTCAACACAGCCGCCATTATGAGGAGCCAGTGACAGGACCAGATGCCACTGAGCCTCCTATGTCACCTGAGGAGCATTAGGCACTAGTGGAGGCGATGGACGACACAGCGGGGGAGGACCGTTGTTGGCCCGCTGGCTGACCAAGTGAGCGGAGCCAGTGGAACTGGCAGTGGGACGCCTTCACCTGCTGGGATGGATTGGCCTGCCACCTCACTGATTAATCCACCGCCGGCGCCAGCAGCATGATGACCTACTATACCAGGTCAAAGCAGGAATGGGGTAGGCAGCGGCAGACATGCACCTGGATATGGCGGGATGACTTTTACAGGCCCCACTATACCTGGGTGAAGCCGGGTATTCTGCTAGTATTGCATAAATGGAGAGCAAGATCTCTAAAGGTCTACCATCCCTACTATTTATATCTCACTTTGTAAACAACAATAAAGAAGCTGCAACTCAGAATATCAAATTATCTTCTTTTGTCTTCAAATTGAATGGTGGGATCAAACTGAATTATGGTTTCTTCACCATCTAAAACTCTAGTTCAAATGGCACCAGGATAGTGTGTTGTCATGCGTGTGTTGTCCAAGTATGTTGTAATAAAGTTGGAAAAATGAACAAAGTTGCGACAAGCTGGTACTGTTTGCCATGAGAAGGAATGAAATAGCTTGAATGCTAGAATCTGGGTATCTAGGATTTATAATTATCAGGATGTAAAGGAAATAGGGAGCAATTAAGTAATTAGATCATCAGATGAGTTGATAAGTTTCTTACAAAATAAAATGGAGCCTCCAAGGAAATTGGAATTACCTTTTTAAGGATACTTAAAAGGATTACATAGGCAAAATTATGTTGATGTTAGTATAAGCGTAGATGTATGGTAGATTTAGGCGTATCATATTGGGACTGCAGAAATCAAAATGACCATTAGATGCAGATCTTTGCAATCCAGACATTAATCAGGGATGGATTATAATTCTGTGAAGGATCTCAAGATGACTTACTTAGTAATTAGTAAACGTATCATTTCTTCTGGATAGTAAGAACCGTAATTAGCTTTTTTTCATCTCCTGAATTAGGTTTCTGGAAAAAATACTTGGGAAGAAATGAAGAGGTGATCTTTGTGTTAAAGTCTTAGTGATCTTCGTTCTGTTGAAATTATGACCTACTTATGGGTTGACTATACATATTCTAAAAGCAACCTGTTCCTTAATTCTCAGTATATATAGGCCTCCCACAGTGGTGGGATTCAAATTTTTTTACTACTGGTTCTGTGGGTGTGGCTTTGTGGGTGTGGCTATGCAGTTGGCCAATCAGAGGTGGTATTTGCTGCGGTCAGCCAATCACAGGTGGTATTTGCTGCAGTCAGCCAATCACAGGTGGTATTTGCCAGTTCTCCAAATTATCGCTACTGGTTCTCCGGAACCTGTCGAAACTGGCTGAATAGCACCGCTGGCCACTGTTTTTACGTGGCTGGTTGTGGCCCTCCTAGATCAGTCAGAACGTTGGACTAGATGGCTTACAAAACTTCCTTCAATTTTGTGATTCGCATATATTCAGTAAATAGACTTGGGGATAATTTTCCACTGTAATACAGTATTAGTGCCATCCACCACCCACCACCCACATCCACACCCAGTCCCTTTCTTTCTCTCTTTTTTGTGCATTGTCTTATTATGTGCAAACTGAGTTTTTCTGAACATTGAGCTTAGATTTTGAGTATGAAGAGCATGAATAACTGACTGTTACTATAGCTACTAAAGTGATTGATGAGATGACTGCAAATGCCTGATCATAATACTTTTTGAAGGTGTCATTTTAGCTATCAGTGAACACGCAGTTTTGTAATATTTCAAAAAGCTTTTCATCAAAGTGGGCTTGTCCTTCTGCAGCAAAGATTCTGAGTGCAGTTCCTCATTTTGCTATTCTAATTGCTTTTTCTCGCATGGGTCTCAGCCATCTTTTAAGTACCAGACCTGAATCTCATATTACAGTTTTTCTAACCTTGTGATGCATTTTTTTCTAGGTAAATGGAAATTTGGGAGAAAATGTGTGAGCTTAACTAAATCTGCATTTAAATAAAATGTAACATTTTATGTAGAGTGGAAGAATCAATATGGAAATCTTTAGTACTAAGAAAACAAAGCCCAAGGGTTTTGCTACAAACAAACTTAGTGAAATTTCCACCCCACAAATATTTTTTTGATCCTAATGGAATATGTTTCTAATTAGTACAGTCTGGGAAAAATAGAGAGAATTAGGAAAAATTATAACTTTAATTTCAGTTCTAGGCTTCTGCTGAGATTTAAACCACCTACTACTGCTGTGCCTTTAACAGCAGCTTTGTCTGATTTATCAAATAAGGTATACAAGGTATGTGAATCATATCCAGTAAGATTCAAATCATCCCATTTTGTGACATCAGATTTGATTTTAAGATTCAATCAGCGTAGTCGATCCAATTCAGAGAAGAAATGTGATTCAAAAATGTGATCTAATCGATCAACAATTCAAATTTTAGAACTGAATCTGTTCACAGCTCTTTGCTTTGTGAAAGATATACTAACAAATAGATGGAAAGGCTGGATTCTCTTTGTACTTTCAAGTGGCATTTTAAGCAACTCTGAAACAATCAAGAGTCTTACAATCCATGTCACCTCAGAATATTCTATTAGGTAAGGTTTACCATGCTGGTGTAGTGGTGAAGGAATTGGACAAGAAGTGGAGAGATCCTGGCTGTATTCCACCCCAATTACCTGAAGCTCAGGTGTGGCTATATGTCAGTCCCCTTTTTCTCAGTCCAGCCTACCTTACAGAATTATTTTGGAAATAGATAGTGGCAGGAATGCTGCAAAGACCATTTTGCTATCTTGAAGAAAAGGTAGGATAGAAATCTAATCAGTCAGTTAGTATACCAATGGTAAATGCTGGAAAAAGCCATAACCAGAAATAATAGGGACATTTCTTTTTTTCTTACTGTTTCTTTCTGCTATCCTGTTTCTTACACTCCCTTGGCTTTGCTTTCTTTCTTGCATCCTGACTGATCTGTCTAACAAATTGCCAAAATAGGAGAGCACATTCTTGCCACATGCAGAGCAGATTGCTTGTAGATGGTTTTAAAATTAGTTGAGGTTGGCACAATATTACTCATGATATCATATAGCCACAACAAAAGGGGCAGGGAAGAAGGGTCCAAATAAAAAAAAAAACCCAGTAATAAACAACAGAGTGTTTATATAATGGGTGAGCGCGCCAAGCAGTCATCACCAGAAAAAATGTGACAGCCATTTTATTAATGTCTCCATTAGGCCTCTGGAAGAAGCTAATGTTAATGAAATTTGCAGCAGTTATTAAATTGGGAGACATTATGAATAGCAGGAGGGAAGAAAAAGACTAATAAAAATATAGAAGGCCTGAAGCTAGAATCCTATATCCATTTTTCTAGGCAAGAGCTATATTGGTTTCAATAGGATTTTCTAACCAAACATGCTGATGCTCTCACTGTTAAGTGTAAAACAACCTTAATTCCCATGGATTTGAAAGGTTTATGTTTTGTATAATTAAAGCTGGATTATTAAAGCTTTTTTATTTACATTATTTAGGGCAAAAATGGAAGATCTTTTCTAAACCCTCAGTGGGATGGAAATTGTATGTGCATAGGGGATAAAATTCCATTTTCTGAATAATGTGTTACTGTTGACTATGGGGTTTCCACTTTGAAAGCAAAATGAAGCTGGGTATTCAGCCAGTATGTAATGGCTTGTTACATATTACAATACTTTTGAAGCATTTAATTATTATGTTTATATCCTAACTTTCCTCTAGGAAATCAATGTTGTAGGCAAATATGCTTCCTCACTTAATTTTGTCCCCATCTTTCTGTGTGCCAAGCACTGTTGGTTGGAGTGAGAGAGAGATTATCCAAAGTCATCAAGTGGCTTTCAGGGGTTGAAAGGAGACACAAGCCTAGATATCTGCCAATCCAACATATTAACTGCATCACATCTGCTAGTATGCCAAAAATCTTCATAAGAACATTTCTAAATATATTTCTTCTGTATTTTTATGCTCAGTTTCTTCCTTCTCCTTTCTAAAATGAGCATTTTGAAGTTAAAATATTGTAGTCTGTCTTTATGGTTGATTTTAAAAAAAGACTACATAAATGAACATCTGAAACATCAAGAGCAATAACCAAACCAAGAATGTATACAATCTGCCAGAGAGTTTATTGACATGTTCACCATATGTAGTTGTTAGTGTAATTCTCCTATTCTGTTTTCAGTTTCTTCAGACTAAAATAACTGATTCTGATATTCTTAATATCTCCGGATGACTGAACTCTATCCCATCAGTTTTCTGATAGCCTGTCGTGGAATTAGACCCACACATTCACATTTTAATTCCTTAATAAAAGAAAATACTTAAATGAAACCATAGAAAAATGCGGGGAAATTAGTCTCTTTAAAAAAAAATGTGTATCACTTTTCATTTCAACCAGCAATAAGAGATAAAGCTTTAGAAATAAGAGAGGTGGAAAGAAAGTCAGATTGCAAAGGAAAATGAGAAATGGAAAGAGATTTTGAAATCAGAATGGGAAAGAGACAGGGTGATACAACAATTGAAGGGACAATGAACAATGGCTTGCAGGAAAAGAATAGAAGAGCCAATATGTGAAGCTGAAAAAAAGCCAAAGCTATACAATTCCACTAAACGACTGACATGACTGTCCCTGCATAACTGTATGAAGATATAAATGCTATGAATGGATGATGTCATCCTCCTCTGACTCCCAGTCCATTGCAAATGCACTCCTGGACCATATTGTTCAGCTTGATTCAAATCTGCTGTTTTCTGACGTAAGCTGGTTTAACCTCTTCAGAACAGAAGATTTTCAGTGCTTTGTTCCATTCTAATAGCAGCTCCAGCTCTGATTGGCTGCAGTCCCTGCCACGCCCCTCCCTTCCAGCAGCTAATTATAGTCCAGGTCAGCCATTTTATCCAGGCTGTGGGCAGAAATGTTCTCTGCTGACTGGCAATTGCAGGGTTTTTTTTTTTTTTAATTGCCTGTGAAGCCTTCACTCCTTGGAGCTCAACCCTTTCATCTTTCAGTGGGTACCCTTTTTGGTTCCTACTCTCCTTGATTCCCCATCTCCTGCCCACAAAGTTTCCCCTCCCTTTATTTTTTAAAAACATATTTAAGTTGCAATGCCAGAAAGTTTCCATGGGCTAACTATAGAGAAATATAGGAATCAACAACATGTTATTCCCTAATATTTTAATTAAATCTTCTTATATGTTGTGTATTCTGTGATAAGAACAACTGTTAGTCATCCAATATGCCAAATGCTGAAAATCCTATTCATAGGGTAAGGCTGCATAGAAGCAGCGGAAGACAGTGAAGATAACCAGCTCAAGAATTGGCTTCTACAAGAAAACTAGATCTATAATTTATTGAAACAGACTCTAGTAACACAATTTCGCAAGTGTTCCCCTTCCTTCTTTCTTATACCCAGTGAGTATCAGACGAGTCAGTCTGAGTCTTTTCCTGCCTCTTAGGCTTCACTCGTACTTCTTCTGTACTGGCTGTTTTCCTAATGGCTTCTGGCTGCTTTCTCCAAAGTCATCTCCATGGCTCCCTATGGAAGGGAAGCCATGAGCCACATTACTCAAAGAAATAAGAGAGCTACATTACTTTGCAAAACACCATCAAAGAAGATGCTTTGTTTGAAACACCATGGAAGAACAGCACTCTTATGCTCAAAACTTTGCACAATCTAATCCTTGAATTATACCAATGCAAAAGGAAAGTTTTGTTTTGGGTTATTTGTTGAGAATCTCACGAAAATAGCAACATTATTCTGAGTATTGGGGTTGGGGTGGAAGAGAACAAGTAGGAAAAGTTATCAATTTATTGATTTCAATCACATTTACTTTCATTCATATTTATCTTCATATTGGGGCAGTCGGGGGCTAAATTCTGTTCCTTCAAAAATAGAAAATGCTAAGTTATTTCTTCTTGGAATCTGCTTCTGGATTTTGTGCTTGAGATGGAAAAAAAACATATGTGCTCCCCCTATGTATACAGTGCAGCTTAGATTTACATAATCTTAATGCTGCATCTTTCACATGCAATTGACCAATAAATTAACTACACAATCATGTAGATTTTGCATAAACTTGCATCATATAAGTAACTACATAACTTGCATAACAACATCATGAAAATAATGTAAATTGTTGCAGTGATGTACTCTTCAATTTAATGGGCAATTGGAAATAAAGGACATGTTATAATAATTTATTTGTTAAATTATTAAATTGGGCTTTCACTACAATCTGAATAATACAATACACAGTGCTTTTGTAGTTATGCTAGAATTTTCAGTCTAGCCCCAAGAGAGAATTGCCTTCTCTCTTATTCCCATCACTGGAAACACAACTGATATTAGATAAAAGCACGATAGAACAAACTTGTTCTAAATTTGCTTGATAGGGAGGAATCAGGTCAAGTAAGTTAGCTGACTCATAGGAATGCTTTGAAATGTATAGATCAGCTGTCTAACAAGACTCACTTTAACTTTCTCCTGTTAGCACTTTGTTCTTACCTCCTACTGAGAAATGGGAGACTTAGCTGAGAGTGGCTCCAATCTCATCCTTCTCCTGCTGAGTATTTACTCTTTAAATCATCTGATTCAGCCATTTTGTCTTTAATTAGAATAATACTCTGCCTTGATAAAATATCTTTCATCTGGTGATCAGAGGAATTGCTACAGACATGTATTAAATCACTGGCATCTCTACAAGGATAAGAATATCACTTAGAAGACAAAAGGAAATTGCATTATTTATCTGAAAGAGAGAGAAGGCAGTGAGAGACAAGTGCTGAAGATGAATTCTTCATTTAGAATAATGCAGATGTTCAGGCTTTGGACTCAGATGATAGCCTTGGTTCATAAGATTCATATATTTCTCTGGCCAATTTCAGACTATATGTGACTTGGTCTCAAGTTGAAAGTGAAATTCATCCCAAAATATAAAAACACAACTTTGTTTCTCCAAACCATTTTGCATACTACGTACTGGGGCTAATACTGGTTGATCCAAATGGAGGTAACTTTTGATAGCACTGTTAATTTATGACCCCTCCCCCAAAAAGCATATATTTCCCTTTTAAACATATGGACATTTGTTTTAGTGCTCATTGCACTATTTATGTATTTTACTTAATATCCAAGCTATTCTGAAACACTGCCCAATTTATTTATTACATAAAGCCATGCCCGGAGTTGGCAGGAGACATGTACTTTTCTAGATCTTCTTTTTTACTTCAAAACATGGAAGTAGTGGTTTATACATTTTCCATGACTTTTTCATTCAAGTGTAAGCGAAGTTTTTTAAGATAGGTTTGGTTTGCTTCAAGTAAAGAGAAACAAAGACAGACCATCCCAGAAATAATAATCAAATGAATCCCTTCTTCTTAGAGTGCTCCAGTGCTAGTTTAGGTAAGCAAACTTGGTTCAGAATCTGAGAAAATTATTCTGTCCAGAAAGAAACTCTGATCTGAAGTTCTGATTAACTACTCTGTGGGGATGCCATGATCCAGGCAATGAAGAGATGATTTTCTACAACAGTTTCTTAGAGATCAGTCGGCAAGTCTTGAAAGGATTAGAACACTACCAATCTCTGGTGATGATCCTGCTAGGGTATTAAAAAAATAGGCTGAGATGCCTGTGTTCTCAATATAACCAATATCTACCCTTGAATCATTCCTTTTCACAGCCTTTTATGAGACATGAAAGGCAAGATTCTTACATTGTATCTAGTTGGAATTATAGCTAGATCACAGGTGGAGGCAGGTTCGGGTATTTTTGACAATGAGACTTTTTCCCCACTAATAAGTCTTTCTCAGGGTTTTACGGCAGTGAAAGGAAGAGCAATAGGGCCCACTTTACTCAGCAATGACAGTCCAATCCAGAATGGTCTCAGCTTCTATTATACATAGCACTTCTGCTGCAATAATCAGCCAGCGTGAAAAGATATAGAACAGAGAATGTATCAAACAAAACCTATCAACAATAATCTAAACATATTGGTCAAAAGTACAAGGACACCTGTGGCAAAATGAGATTTTGTGAAAATGACAAAAGAGTGTGATAATATCACAATGCAAACTTTGACCCTGACATACTGGTGTGCAACATTGTAAGACAAATCCAACAGAATCAGTTGAACAGCAATGATTCTCCAACAGTGATCACAGCATGATAGATTTTTGTCTCAACTTATGTCCTTACAAACAGGGTCATTATGAAGGAACCCCTACTTATAACTTTAAAAAAGCAAACTATGACCTCATAACTACAGACCTTGCTTCT